>CM031969.1:44840225-45065393 GCA_018804465.1 Populus tomentosa | reverse complement strand
TAATAAGTCCTGCCTTACATCACGATCGAAGTATTCCCTTTCACATTCCTAATTTTAGACCCGTCTTCTAAGATTTGAACCTCTAAAACTTTTTAATAGAATTTTTTAATAAATCTTAATTTGACATTTTTTTTTACTGGACATGCACATGTTTGGTGTTACTCGTGTGTTTTAAAAATATATTTATATTAAAAAATATATTAAATTAATATTTTTTAATTATTTTTAATATGCTAATATTAAAAATAAAAATAATTATAATTTTTTTTAATATATTTTAAAATAAAAATATCATACACAACAATACAAAACACGCTCTAAACAACCAAAATCAATTATTAAAAAAAATTAAACAATCAATGGCAACCTTTCAAAGCACTTTTTTCTTAAAAAAGTTATAAAAATAGATAAACAATGAATTTCAAGCAAGAGTTACAAAAATTAATTAAATTTAGCAAATAACTACCACCCATCATAAAGTTTGAGTTAATCCAAGTTTATTAAAAAAATAATTTATAAATAGAATTACAAAAATAACCTAAAGTTAGCAAATAACCACCAACAATCATAAGGTTTGAGTCATTAATTAAGCTAGTTAACCCATATTTATTAAAAAATAAATAAACAAAACAATGTTGTTTGGAATATTTTTTTATTTTAAAAAATAAAATTGTTTTGAATAAAAATTCAAATAAAAATCAATGAAGTGATTCAAAAACAAAATTGATCTAAATTACATATCAAATCCACAAGTTATCAATTAATCCAAACCTAAATAGATGGAAAACTAAGTTTGATTAACTTGATCAAAGAGTATAATAACTTCTATTTTTAAAAGTTTTTCAAAAAAAAAATTATATTTTTTAAAAATACCAAATTAATATATTTTTTTAATATATTAATATAAAAAATTAAAAAAATATTTTTAAATATATTAGTATATTAAAATAATTTAAAATATATAAAAAATAATTATTTTTAATAAAAATAAAATAAAAGTTTTATGGAACGCGGTTTCTACCGCGTTCCCAGCGGTACAGACCCCTTGTCGAGCTTTATTCTCCCCTGTAGCAGCCTCTTATTGCACGTAAATACAAAGTACAAAGTTACAAACCCTCAGAAACTCCAAAATCACCGCTCATGGAACAACACAAAAGATAGCAAAACAGAAACAAATCCTTGAAGTTCAACAAAGCTTTGATGTTCAACAAATCCAATAGTTCACACGCGCCAGCACAGTAATTTCTTAACATTTTCCACCGCATTTCCTCACTAACCTTTTCTCTCTCTTGCTTTTGTCTCTCTTGTAGTTATAACTTATAATCCCCCTGGGTTTCTTTCCCTTGTTCAGAAAAAAAAAGGCTTTCATAGGATGCTTGTAAGAGAACTAGAACACACTTATTCTCTTCGAATTCTTCACTTTTAGTAAAAATCTTCATCTGGACATCCTTCAAAATCCAATCTTTTCTAATCCCAACATGCCTTTGCCATGGAAAAAGACCAGAGTTTCAAGATTTTCACGTCTTGTGGCAGATCTTCAGTCACCAAAAAGAGGGAATTCTCTTGTTGTTGAGACTGGTTTCCCTACTTCTCTTATTGATCTCTTTCACAAGAACCGTGAAAGGTTAAAGAAACCAACTGCCAAGAAGAAAAAGAGGAGACAACAGCAGTTGCAAGAGGTGGAGGAGGAACTTGTAATCTCTGATCCAATTCCTTTATCAAGTTCTCGAGACTTGGTGGATGTACCAGAGCCTATTCAGAATTTGGAGAATGTGGAAAGTTTTGATGCTTGTGAATTGGTGAGTCAGTTATTGCCTGTTGTTGAAGGTGTTGATGATGTTGATAATGTTACGGTTACTGATAAGAATGTTGGGATGAGAAGAGAAAACGTTTGTTATTGTGGTTTTGAAGATGTTTTTGGTGTTGGTTTTGGGTTTAAGTACTAAAGGGCTTGTTGTTGGGATAACAATGTCTGCTTTTGTGCTTATTTTTCTTGAATATGTGGGAAAACATGTGTTATGTTTCTTGAAACTATGTTTGAGTGTAGAGCTTGTCTTACAACCTTTTGTCGAAAGGGTTTCTTCAGCATTTTTTATGTTGAAAAGGGTAAGGAAATGTGAAGATTCGAGCAAAGGATTGATCATTCAAGAAATAGATCAAGAAGAAGCTGTTAGTGGGGTTGATTCATGTGATTTGATTGAGACTCTTGAAATGAAGTCTTCTGTTGAGGATATTCAAGCTGTAGAATTTAATTTTGATATGATTGTGCCAGTCGAAGAAAATAGGGGAGCCGAATCAAGAATGGATTTACTCAGCTGTGATGGGAAAAAAATGAGGATAGTGGAGATAGAGGAATATAGAAGTGGAGTTTTGGTATGTGAAAAAGAGGAGAGTCGAAACTCTAAGATCAGAAGAAAGATTATACAGAAATTAGTGCCCAAGAAGTTGCGCGCTGTAAAGAAGGCAAAGAAGAATAATGATAAGGAACCAGATTTTGGTAGTGAATCATCTAGTTGTCGGGGAGACGATGAGGGGAGAATTGAAGGGCTAGATGGTGGTGGTAAACAAGGGTTTGAAAACAAAGGCAAAGCTTTGCTATCAGAGTTGCTAGAAGAAGAAGAAGAAGAGGGAATAAATGAGAGACAAGGAAAAGAACCCTATCAGGGAATTTCTAGTTCTAGCACTGGATGGCAGGCTAAAATGGAAGTGGTTGTAGTCGAAAAGGGGAAAACCGAAAAAAAAGGCAGTTCAGATTACCTGATTCTCTTTTTTGTTGCGCTTGCTGGACTTGTAGGAGGTCGGAGTCTATCGCTTGTGCTTACACTTGCATCATGTTTGATGATAAAATTGATTGCAAGATATAGATGTGTAAATGAGCCTATGAATAGGTCCCCTGCTTCAATTTCAAACTAGGATCTTTGGTGATCTTTTGTTCAAAAAGGGTCTTTCTTGTTTTTTACAATTTATTTTTGCAGTTTTTGCTTCTGGGGAAAGTGTTCTTCAAGCGTTAAAACTGTATCAAAAATGCTCAGTCTGGTGAGCAATTACAACCTTTTTGTTGGGATTCCAACTTGAGGTGTTGTGTCCTGAACTGTAAATTTACAGACACATAATCAAGATTCATAAATACTCTCAATGCTTAATTTTTGGAAATTTTCTGCTTACATATCTTGGTTTTATTTCAGTTTAAGAAGCTTCATCAGGTCTGTAATTTTAGCTCTGTCAACTGCTACTAGACGAATAGAAATGTTCAGCTCAGGTGCATTAAGCATTATCTATACTGCAAAATAACTGTCAAATGCACGTTTCTGTGAACACTGCAAAATAACTTGCATTGAGCTTTAGAATTACTAGTTGCTCTAGTAGATTCACAATGTGTTGCAATCGGTAAAAGGTAAGGACTGAAGTTATAAGCATCAGTTTTTCTTCAACGAAATGTCCTGCTTCTACACTCCGTATCCACATGAAAACATAAATCTATTGCTTAAATACAGGGAAAGAATGAAGTTATGTTCTTCCATCTATCAACCACTCAATGCAAGTTACATTCACAACTTCACATCATGGTTTTACATCCACAAAACTCATACCAGGCGCCTTTCTTGTGTCAAATTCTTTTATGAATTTTCTAGTCTCTGCAACCTGAGTCCATTGACCTGCCAGGGCATAGAAGTTGGATAGCAGGATACCAGTTTCATGGCTATTAGAACTCAACTTCGACATTTCATTTGCAACCTTCTTTCCGAAATCAAATTCTGAATACTTCATGCAAGCACTCAGCAAAGTTTTATAAGCTATGAGCCTTTCCTCAGGTAGCAGCAACTGAATGAACTCTTCTGCCTGATGCAAAAGTCCTGCTCTACTTAGCAGATCAATTAGACAGCCAAAGTGCTCCATCTTCAGTTGCATTTTGTAATCACTGACCATACTTTTGAATAATTGGCAACCTTCTTTAACTAACCCAGAATGGATGCAAGCTGTTAACACTGAAACAAGCGTGGCTTCATTCGGCCTAATTCCTTGGTTTTCCATCCGATTAAACATACTCAAAGCTTCATTCCCATACCCATTGTTTGCAAGCCCTTCAATCATTGCAGTCCAAGTAAAAACATCTGTGTATTCCATCTTATAAAAGGTAACCAAGGCCTCCTCCACGCTCCCACACTTCGAATACATGGTAATCAGGGCTGTTTTCAGAAAAACATCCTGTCTTACATTGCTATTCCGGTTAATGAACCGATGAACAAGCCGGGCACACTGCAGGTCCGATATGCTAGCACAAGCTAAAAGAACACTAACCATTGTATTTTCATCTGGTATCACCCCCTCACTATCCATTTTCTTGAAAAGGTCCAACGCCTCATTCGGACACTGTGCCTTAACATACGCATGAACCATCAAGTTCCACAAAACACGATCTTTATCAACAATCTCATCAAAGACATCGCGAGCCAAATCTATCAGCCCCATCTCAACATAAGCATTGATCAAAATCGTATACGAGACAACATCTCCTTCATGAACAAATTCATCAAACATTTTCGACGCTTCATCAATTTCTTTGCATTTAATGTAAAAATTCAACAACGCATTATCCACATTCAAAAAACATCCAAACCCCACTTTTATTACATAGCCATGGACTGACCTTCCATACTCTAGACCCTCCATTTGTGCCTGTGCACAAGCTGACAATACAATCACCAAACTGATCTTATCAGCTTTAACACATCCACACATCAACTTTTTGAACAAAACCATCACTTCAGTGAATGAATTATTGGTATTGTAAATGCCCATCAGAGAATTCCAGCTTGCAACATCTCTGTCAGGCATTCTATCAAACAGAAAGCAAGCATCAGTTGAGTTGCCGACAGAGCCATAAAAATGGACAAGAGCATTTTGGACATAAATGTCAGAATCTAGGCCAGTTTTTATCACATGGGTATGCACTTGTTTGCCATTAGAATCAGTAAACAAACGTGAACAGGCCTTGAGCAGACAAGGGTAGGTGTAGTTATCAGGTCTGGTTGAGCATGTTTTAATGAAGAAGTTGTAGACAAGAATGGCTTTGATGGGTGTGGTGGGGCTTCTAGAATAGGCTCTAATAAGGCAGTTCCATGTTGGGGTGGAATAAGTGAAGCCACTTGTGATGGTTTGGGTGAGGATTTGATCAAGAAATTTGATGTTAAGGGCTTTTGTTTTGAGGGACGAGAGAATTTTTTGCAAGTGATTGTAGCACATTAGGATATTGTGATTGGTTTTTGCTGTTGTTGGGATAGGATTATGACAGTAGAAAGGTTTGTCAAATAATTTAGTGGATCAGCATACTCAGTGGAGGTGTCTTGTTACAAATAAAGCTAAAACTTTCCCACACCCATTTGGCAATGACAATATGAATTTCAATAGTAATCCACACAAGTGTGGTTTTTTTCTTAGCATTTTAACTTTTTTTTTTCTTTTTTTTTTAAATTTAGTTTTTTTTTTATGAGAATTTAGAGTAGATAATTTATTTTAATTTGTCTTTATATAGTTATTACAGTGTCAAAAAATATCTCAGTATCGAGTTAGTATAAAAAAAATATCACAGCATCGCGATATGGTCTATTTTTTAAAAACTTTAATTAAATAAAAAATAATTTTAAAAAAACTAGGTTATTAAATTTTATGGAGTCAATAACTCGATTTGCAAGTTTGACGAGATAACACTAGTTGCTCCTGTTTGTGAATTTAGTGGGGTATCTTTTTTTTTTTTTAATTAAACTTGATTATGTGATCATCTATTTTTTTTAATATTACATAGTTAAAAAAATAATTTTTAAAAAAACATGTTATTAAATTTTAAAAAGTCCATGGGCCCATTGACTTGTATGATGAGTTTAACTCTTTATATATATATATATATATATATATATATATATATATATATATAATTTCATCCTTTGATATTAGACTGATTGAGAATTGAATTTCCTAATTTATTTCATTTTGTTTTCTATGAAGTTATCATAGTTTTAAAAAAGTCTTAAATTGGTTTGACGCTCGATTTTTTTATTGTCTATTTTTCTTATCATATAATTAAATAAACAATAGTTTAGAAAAAAAATAAGTTATTAATTCAAATGGAATCCATTACCCGATTTGCGAGTTTAATGTGTTAACCCGAGTTACCCAATTCACGAGTTTAGTGGGTTTATCTATCAAATCTGATATTTTTTTATTTTTTTTAGTTTTTGGTCCTATAATTTTTCTAATTATTTTTTAATTCACTCTTATTTAATATTGGATTGGTTGAGAAATGAAATTCATGGTTTATTTTTTTCTATTTTCTATAGGATTATCACTATTTCAAATAAATATCTTTGTTTAAGCTTGATGCTCGATTTTAAAAGCACCTAATGTTATCATAAAATTAAATAAAAATAATTTATAAAAATAACAAAGTTATTAAACATATTGAAGTCCATGACTTAGGTCATATGATGACCAAGATCATCCAATCTGGCATCTTCTTAATATAAAAAAAATATTATTTTAATTTTTTTTTAAAAATTATGTTATAATTTTACCTATCAATGGACTAATTAAATTGAATAATTGACTTTGAATTAGCTCTCACGTGGTTTAATTTGAAACTTGAACTAAATAAAAAACCGGGTTAGTAGGTTTCAAGATCAAATTGCTGGATTGGGTTTAATGATACATAAAAAAAAAAAATACCTCATGCTCAATATTTTTTTAAGTTTAGGCCTCGTTTGTTTGTTGGAGAGTAGTTTTTTTTTTTTTGGAATGTAAATTCCAGGAAAGTATTTTTCGATGTTTGGTAGTGTAATGAAAAATAAGTTGGAAAATACTTTCCAGTGTTTGGTTATGTCATAGAAAATGAGCTGGAAAATAACTTATTAATATTTTATTTTTCTCAAATTTATTAAAATAACGAGAAACAAATCTTACAAATTAAAAAGTTGAATGAAAATAAAATTAAAAAAAATATAATTTCATAAATTATCTCAAATAAAATAAATAATAATCAAAATAATAGAGATCAAATCTACAAAATAAAAAAATTAAAAGATGAAGAAATTAAAATAATAATAATTAACATTTCATAAATTATTTCAAATAAAATAAGTAACAATCAAAAGAATGAGGATCAAATTTGATAGATAAAAAAATTTAATTAAAAAATGATAAGGGAAAATCAAATAGCAATTATAAAAATAAGGACCAAAGTTAATATAAAAATTAAATTCTAAGGGATGAAATTGAAAAACAAATATTCAAAACAAAATATATATATCAATCAAAAATTTGAGGATCAAATTTGATATAATCAGCAAATAATATGATATTTCTAAATTTTTCATAACTTCCAGAAAGTGTCTTCCGCCTAAAATAAAAAGAAAATATTTTCCTGGAAATCAAGCGAATTTTTTTTTTGATTGAAAAGTATTTTTCATTGATCGGAAAGTGTTTTTCATTTACCAACTTTTCTAATAACAAATAAACATTAAAAAATTTAAAAAATTACTTTTTAAAAATTACTTTTCAAAAAATAAATATAGCCTTAAAAGAAAATAGTATGAACTCGCAGCAGACGACAAATATACTAGCATTTTTTAAAGTCACTGCTATTTCAATAATTCACTTCAGATTCTCATTTCTAGCACAAAAAAGAAGAAGAAGATGGTGGTGGGTCAGGGTTTGAATCAAAATAAAATAATTTATTTCATTTATTGTATTAATATCTTTTATCTTGAAATAATAACCAATTACCATCTGCTGCAAGGATGGAGACGAAAAAAAGAGATAAATATGTATATGAAATGATTTTAGAGTGAAAATTTGTCCTAGCTAGCTCTATGTTCTTCACCGTCTGCAAAATGATAAGGTTTATTCTTTCTACTGTTCATGGCCATTTGAACAGTTGGATTAATTGGACCTTGAGGAATGAAGTTGCCTTTCAATCAGGAATGGCTGATTGGTCTCTTGTTTTCTCATTTATATTACGGCAAACTTAGTAAATGACTGGAAGAAATTCTTGCAGACTTCCATTTTGGCAATCCAAGTCAGAAGGCAGAAGTATCTAAGCAAACTTTAAATTCTGGCGAGCTTTGTGGAAATCTTGCAAACATTTTGCAAATAAATTATATAAATAATAAAAAATAGAATAAATGAGGACTAGACGAACATAATGGTAAGAAAGGAGGAAATCTTCTTCAGTTCAGGATCCATGACAGTCTAGAATTGAGCTTGATGTTTCTCAACTACAGACTTGTCCATCTGGAAAGCCTTGGCTAGAATATCATTTGGAATGCTTGGAGTAGATCCAAATAGGGTATTAGCAACGAGAAGAACACCGGTGTTTTGGCTGCTCAAGGAAGAGATCGAGAACAAGTCCAATCGGAAACACAAACACATCACCCTTTCCAAGGACCTTGGTGATGAGCCCAGGTATTTGTCCTACAAAGACCGGTGTAACTGCTGAGCCAAGGGCATTTGATGTGTTTCCTGGAATATGGAGGCCGCTGAAGGAGAAGTGGTTGGCCTGTACCATCTTTGAGTCCAAGCAAGCTAGGCCATTAACTCTAGCTGCATACCAAGAAAAACGTAAAAGACATCCTGTAACCAAACGTAAGAGACATCTTTCATAACATTTTGATGTTTTTGGAATAGCAGAAGCAAAAACATCCTGTAACCAAATTTTATGCAATTAAATTAAGTTACTGCAGTATGATCCTGTGTATATCAGTACAATCCTGACCTGAGCTAGTAGGATCGGCAACGCAGAAATCTTGCAATGGACTAGGCTCAAAGGAAGTGACCACAGCACAAGCAATGGCTAAAAAACTAACAATAACCAAAATGTGGCTAGCCATTAATTTTGATCCTCTGTGTTATTACCAGCAAGAAACTGATAAACTATCAACGTGGTGATGGAAACTTATTGCTACAAGAACCCTTACATATAGTGAACGTAGAATTATGTATAAGAATCAGTCTTCCAAGGAATTAGCTGTCGTCCAGAGTCTATAAATGTTGAAAGAGTTCTGTCATCTTCAGTTCAAGCCAATACCGCGTGTCAAAGAACCATCTCAACCCAAAAGCTTAAGCTGTTAGGTGAGGTCCCAGGATATGATTTATATTATTCTCTAACACACCCCCTCAAGTGAAAGCCCTTTGGGCTTGAAACTTGCACATGCCCACATTACCTTGTGCTTAATTTTTATCAAATAAATGGGGATGGTGAGATTCGAACTCGTGACCACTTGGTCATTAAGGCTCTGATACCATGTCAAAGAACCATCTCAACCCAAAAGCTTAAGCTGTTAGGTGAGGTCCCAAGATATGATTTATATTATTCTCTAACACCGCGAGACTCTTTCATGTCCTGATGCTGTTGTCTTACTCCAGCCTCATATATTATGTGACTTTTGGGTATTATTACTAATTTAATTTGTTGACTTGATCAATCTACTAAGTTGGCTTAACACTTCAGTATATCCATACTTCTATAAAAACAAATATGAAAATTAATGATGGATTAATGGTTCTGTATCCCTATTTTGGACATAAGCTGTTGTCTAAGGGAGAATCTGAGTTTGGTTTGACAAATCTTGTCATTGTTTTCTCTGTTGGATTTATTAGCCCCTGGCAGCCAGCTTTTGCTTCCTCTTCTAGCTTGGTAGGAAAATATCAGCAAAGCAAATATTTATGATTAAATACACAATATCTTTGACCTGGTAATCTGCAAATATAACTCTGCAAAAATGGAGAGAGAATTTGGCAGATTGTTCAACTGACTTTACTTGAGGCATGCCCCTTTAACAGACTTCACTTGAGGTATGCCCCCAGGCAGCCTCACTAACTACGGAACAGTGATTTTTGGAAATCAACTGTGATTTTATTATTCTAATTCAATAGTGTTCATGCAAGGAAGCAGGGTTAGACTTTTTGGAACTGCTTTATATTTGGCCGCTCTCATGATCGGGAATACCCCAAATTGCATGGAAAAGAAGAGATTCACCTTTACATAAAATTGAAGGCCTCCATCAATATTCTTAATATTGAAGGATTCTTGAAGAGTGGAACATTGTTTTGTCGCATGTAGTCAAAACAAATTGTTGGTTATTCTTTTGTTGACATGTAAAACAGTTCAGTTTCAAGCAAAATTTACAGGAGATTGAAAGGTATATATGTTTAATCAACTTCATACTTCCGCTTACGAATATATGTTAGTCTTCATGGCACAAATGTGATAATTCTAGACAATTTTCAGTAGAACTAACACTTTAGGATCGAAACTTTGAGAAGATGTCTTGGATATACCACTTTGCAATGTGCTTATGAGATTCCTGGGTCATATGGAGTCCATCCCAGGAGATATACTTTCGAGGATCTGAACACGACTGAACACCCTGAGTTCCACACTTCTTTCTGTGATCAAAATTATATTCACCTCCGGTGCCGCAACAAGCCACCAGCACAGATTCGAACCCTACGTATTGAAAATTCAAGAAGTAAATATTACATTATTACATTTATTTCTCAATGATCCACATGTCTTTGTATACTTACCAAGTTTCTGGTGATTATCCAAAACTGATTGCATGGCAGTATAATAATCACCAATCAATATGTGCACATCAGGGTGTTCCTTTCTCAGTCTTGAAATGGCTTCTCGGAGAAGATCATTGTGATACTTAATGAAGTCATTGTAATCTTTCAGACAACCGAATTGATCGCGAGCATCGGAAGAATTCGAGCGCATTGCAAGCAAACTCGGGGCGCAACCTACGTGCAAGTATCCAGTGACAAGCACTTGAGTCGCCCCATAACCGATGATTTTCTGTATAGTAAATCAACAACGTAGTAAAAAACATCAATAAGAGAATCAAACATTAGGATCAGAAGAGAATAAATATGATTAAACAGACTCATTCTACCATGACGATGCAGCAGGTTAATTAACTTACTCTTACACCTTCTTCATTGGCTTTTATAACTTGAGACACGATCCATCTTCTTTAGCTCCTCAATGGTTTTGCCTCTAAGCATCGCGATGAGATAGTCATTAGCTCCCATTGCTTCAATACTGAATAGAGATGATTTGAGTTTCTCTTTGCAATCTTCTGGACATGAAAAAAAACATATGGACTAATCTTTGGTTAATTAAATATATATTCAAAATAAGAATTGATTTATACAGTTAAGTGTGTGTTCTTATACGTTGCAGATATTTTTGCAAAAGTTTTTTAAAATTGAAAATACATAAAAATTATGATTTTTTCAGTTCATCAAACTCATCGAAAAACTACATGAAAAACATTTTGAAAAGTATGGCTAAACAGAAGAAAAAGCTATGTGAATAATTACCTTTACTGTTATTGCACAATGATTTTGCATAGTTGCCCCACCATTGAAGCTGGATATCTAGAGAAATGTTAATAAATGGCTGGAGATTGAATTTCTTCAAAGCTTCACGTGGTAGGGCAGTAGCACCAGCAACAGCAAAATTCACCCCACCATGTTTGTCCTTTACATCCTTGTTTAAGTAAGGATTAAGAAGGGGAAGACGAGCTGCTTTTGCTGCAAATTAAAGTTCAAAGAACAACCAGCTTAATTAGAGACAAACATTCCTCTAGGTTTCCTTGCTATAAAGGAAAAAAAAAAGGACATGGACGGGTGATCTTAATTCCTTACCAAAGTAGTCAATTACAAGGAATCCATCAGAGTATCTACCCTTTGCATCCTTAATGCTTCTTCCATAAGGAGCCTTGAATTCTGATGCATTAGGAGTTAGATACATGGCGTTTCCCGTGTCTGACATTGAAGTTCCAAAATTGTATATCGCATCAAACCCACAATTCTTATGTTTTGTTGCATCACAGGAGCTCGAATTGGATAAAACAAGAACCAAGAGAGAGCATGTCGCTATAAGAACACGGGAGAAAACCATTGTAGCGATACCCATAATGGCTTGGCTTGAATGAGCTAAATGGGATTTTTGGTTTTATCAGAATTAATATATAAAAATAGGCAGGATTTCAAGCTGTTAAGGTACAACTGTATAATGAAGTAATCAAGCAAAACATTTAAATTTTGTTAACAATTGATTGTTGTTTCCTTTTCATCTTTTCTTTCTTGTAGCAATAATTTTCTAGTACTGTACAAATATTCAGATGCTATTAATTATACATAAAGTCTTACCAGCAGATGTAAAATCCGGACTGGTTTGGCAGGGTAATACGAAACTTGTTTAATTTGAAATCTGGATCAATTTAAATTGAAATTTTTTTAAAAAAGAATTAATTCGCCTAGTAAAAAACTTGGATTGATTAGTTAAAACCTAACTTTTAACAAATTTACTTAAAATAAATTATCAAAACAATATATTTTAATCCTTTTGTGGTTATCTAAACCTTGTTCTTGGTCGTGTTTGATAGATGTCAGCCACAGTTGGCATTTCATTTGAAACCATATTCTGTGGTATTTATTAAGTGTAACTAGCTATCTATAATTAAAATAACTGTTCCAATAAATTCTTTTCCTAAAATAGAGGTCCAACTTCATTAATGAAGGAGTACGTACGGTCAAAACACTGTTTATATAAAATTTAAATTTTTTAAAAAAATAATTTTTTAATGTTTTTAAGTTATGTTGATGTAAAAATTAAATTATAAAAAATAAAATATTATTATTTTAAAATATTTTAAACCGCAATATTTATCCTACTCTAGAATAAACTTTAACCTAATGAAAGCTTTCATTTTATAGAAATTCAGGACCATGCGAACAACCATTGTAAAAAAAAAAAAAATGTGAAAATCCTGAGACCTTATTACTGTTAGAATAATTTATTAAGCAATTGTTATAAGAAAATTCGTTATATTAATTGCCCTTAATTGCATGAAGTCACAAAACTTTATGTGCACTTTTAATTTCCCTTTAATTGCATGAAGTTACCAAACTTCATATAACCTTTTAATTATATATATATATATATAATTAAACTGTCTTCTAGTAGCTGCAAAATCTTGCTCCCTTAATTGAGTAAACTCATAGTCTCATATCATTCAATTTGACAAGTGCTATTTTTTTCTAGAGCATTTAAGTATTACAAGTGTAACAAACGTGTAAGACTTGACAACGCTGTTAAACTTGTAGTGTGCTCGAGTGACGGGAAATCATAGTTTTAAGAATTGATTTGCTGGTCAGCATGGTATAAGATTTGAATTTTGGGTTTTAACTGGGTTATTGAGGCGGCTGGATTAAATATTTTTTAAAAAAATTAAAATGATATTGTTTTAATAAAAAAATAAAAAAAATAAAAATCAACGAGTTTGTAACTAGGTCTTGCCGAGTCAACCTAACAGATCATACTAAATTTTTTTTTTCATTATTTTTTTAACTCGACCGGTTTCAACCCCGAATTAACTAAATTCTAAATCAACCCATCAAGCTGAGCCAGTTTCAAAACCATACGAGAAATATTTTGTTGTTTCGTTTCATCAGAATTTTTGCGACAACTCTTATTGTTTCAAAAACATTTAATATATATATTTTTTATCAGCATTACTAGCAGTATACATCCAATCTTCAATAAACTCCACGCATAAAAAGATTAAATTATTAAATAAAATTTTAATATATAATTTATATTATTTTTTAATATAATAGTAAACTTTATATCCGTTGCTTCATCATTAAAACTATCATATAGTATCTAAAAATCATCTATATAATTTATAAGCAGAGAGATCACCCCCCCTGCAAATCGAGCCGCAGCACGACGCTGTGCAAGCTTTTGAGGCTAGCAAATTCATCATGGGAAATGGCAAAGAAGCTGGAGAAAATATTGGAAAGTGTCATGGATAAAGTTAATTTCTCCAAATGAAATGGATTTATATATTTTCAAGATATTAAATATAGGAAAACAAAATATATAATCTCTCTCCATATTGTCTTTATTTCTTTATTTCTTTTTTTCTTTTTTTGTCATGGGATACTGGACAAAGTATGGGTAATTAAAGGGATTTTCGGAATCACCCTCTAACATTAGAGAGATATTTATTAGCAACTGGTATGTGAGAGCATTCCGAAAGACCAGGCTTGGGCCACCAATTAGTCAGTTCATTCCTGGACAGGTTAGATCGGTTGGGGCCCATACATGAAATAGTCTTAGGTCCAAGATGAAAAAAGAAATCACAAATAAAAGAGATCAAGGCTGGAATATAAATATGAAGATTATTCAAAGCATGGAGGGCTAAGACCCTGGATTTGAGAACCTTGAGCAGAGCACTCCATACCATATTTATTACATTCGATCTGATTTAAAAGGCTAGCTCAAGATTTTATCCAACAAGTAGGTGGAATGATTCAAATAAAATAAAAAATCATGATGAGTAAAAATTCAGTAAAACTTAGTTAAGATTTTTTTTTTCAAAATATATTATTTCTTCTAGTCAAATACTCTTTTTTATATATATATTTTAATTGGTTATTAACTCTTTTCAAAGTTTACGATGTAAATACTAAAAAAATATTTTAATTTTTTTAATGTAAAATTTAAAACCTTTTAGTATATATATTCAATGTTCATAAAAAAAAAAATTATATATTTTTAATGTGGGATAAAAAAAAATTTTGATTTAAATACTTCAACTTAAAAAAATAACATACAAACATAGTATCTTTTCAATGTGGTAAGAAATTTTTTTTGATATAATATTTTAAATTTTATTATTTATAATATTTATAATCTATATTCACATGAATTATTTTTTATTTTTTTATATAAAATATTAAAATTTAAAAAAAAAATAATTTTTATGAGAATTAATTAATTAATGAAGTTGAAATATTAACAATAAAAATAATTACTTGTAATTTTTATGAGATGAGAGAGAAATAAAAAAGAAAAAGTCCACTGCCATCAATACATCCATATTGTATAAAAGAAAAGGAATGTTGTGACACTATAAAGATATGATAAAAGAGTAACATATGTCAAATCAGAATTAATGAATAAAGTTGAAATATTCACAACAAAAATGATTAACCTATAATTTTTAATTTTTATGAGATGGAAAAGAAAAAGAAAAAGAAGAAAGGTCCACTGCCATCAATACATACATATCATATAAAAGAAAAGGAATTCGGTGACACTATCAAAGATACGATAAAAGAGTTTTTTTTTTTTTTGAAATACCGGTAAAAACTCCATTTCATTGTCCTAATGAACAGTGCTAATGGATCTGTAGATTACATTGTTTGTTTTTTTAAGAACAATTAGCTTTTGTTAATAACACGGGGTATATGTTCTATAGCAAAAAGTAAAGTTTGGAGGGTTCGACGGGGAAGGGGATGGAAATTCAACCATGTGTAAGACTCTAAACGGCCCGTTTCAAGAACTTGAGTGCATGCGTGATGCAATCCGCGTTCGTTGTCTTGTTTAAAAGTATAGTTATCATTAGTTTTTTAAGTATTTTTTATATTAAAATTTATTAAAATATTTTTTTTATTTTTAAATATTATTTTAAAAATCAACGCATTAAAATAATTTAAAATATACACAAATAATTTTTAATAATAAAAATCATAATTTTTTAAAAAACAGAGGAATTGGATGGTGGAAATTCCAAGGGCCCCTTTGAGAACATGGGTGCGCACCTGGAAAATTGAAAATCAAATCACCAAACGATGCTATAATTTGTCAACTTCTTGCTCCGTTGTCATTGCCACTTATGTTTCGATGCTTTTATTATTCATTTCTATCTCCAAAATTTGGCATAACCCTATCCCTCATGCCACATCCACCCTCTTGTTTGCCCATAATAATAATACTCCTAGACAATAATTTTTAAGAAAATTATTAAGATTAATTTATAAGATTAATTTATTCAGTGCATGGAGTGCTCATCAATTAATGAGTTTTTTTTGGGGTGTAAGTTTCCTAAAAATAAAGTTCGGTATTAATAAAAAAAAATAGATCTTATTTGTTTTTGCGTTTTAAAAGTATTTTTAAAAAAAAATTAAAATTTTTTGTGTGTTTTTAGATCATTTTATTAAAAATAATTTTTTTAAAATAAAAAATATATATTATTTTGATATATTTCTAAATAAAATATATTTTAAAAAACAATTACAACTATATTACCAAACAAAACCTTTATGATAAAACTTTTTCTACCATGTGACTCTCAATGATGTATGTTATTTCTCATGACATAATAAAGAGGAAGTTTATGATAATTTCTTTAGTAACACTGTATTATTGTCTACATATAAAATATACGGGAACAAGGGAATAAAAGAGATATGTTTTCATATATATATATATATATATATATATATATAAATTCTTTCTAAAACTGTTTTAGAATAAAACTCTTATTTATTGAGTTTAACAACCTATTTTTATACAAAAGAGTGATAAATCATGGATTTGGATTTTTTAAACAAAAAGAAGATATCTTTAAAGTGAGAAAAATATTAAATTCAACATGAAATCTACATAAAGTCCTAACAATAACATTATTCTTAGGCGATTCTAGTTGTTGATGAGCCACCATAAACAAATCATTCTTTCCATGCACTATAGATTATGATAAAAAAAAAATCTAATTTTAAAATGTAATTATACATGCGACCCCCCCCCCCCCCTCCCGTCTTACCATGTGAGATTGCTTATTTTATTGCCAAATAGATCTTAAAATAAAAAGTTCTTCAGCATCATCTTATTGCTATGGGCTCTGATTGGTAGTCATCACATGGTTTGATTATTAAAGAGATTTTCTCTTCATTTTCTTATTGAATTAAGATTGGATTTTGAAGTTGTCGAGGAGTTATTAAATTCTTTTAACAAAGAGATTGAAAACATGATTGTACTTATAATTTTAAAAAAAATTTATTAAAAATTTATTTTTTTATATGTGTTTTGAAATATTATGATACATTAATTTTAAAAATAATTTAAAAAATAATCATAACCAACACTTACACGTTTACTAAATTTTGAAATACTCATATTATTTTATTTAATTAAATTCACTTAATATTTTTATTTTTAATTAAAACTACAACAATGCTAAACACGTTACCGCGTATCAATCACTTCTTCAAATTCAAACCTTATCATCAACAAAATGACATTAACAATAGTATGAGATCCAACTAAGTACCTGTAATAACAGCAGTAAACACCTGGAACTTGCCAGGCTAGCAGCTAGAAAAAAGGCCTTCGAATAGATTTCTATTTTACAAATAAAGTTCCAGGCTGGAAACCGTTAAATTCCAACTTGATTTTGGTTCCTTTATGTGGCATAAAAGAATCAAAATTGAGTTGGAATCTACCATTTTGATTTTGATTCTTTTATGCCCATAATGAAATCAACGGTCCACGTTTCTCCAATCTCGGCTATACTTGTTACTATATTTACTTCTTTTACACTACCACCCTTTCTTCCACTCATTTTTTTTTGGCAACACATAAAGAGAAAAGCTAAAACACCACAGCTTTGGTCTGGTTGTGGTGGTTTTTGTTTTTTGAAAGAGAAAAAGGAGAGGAACCCATTAAAGGCTAAGGTTTTTTGAGTCTAGATCCGACCCGCATTGCCTTTTTTCTTTCTAAAGTTTCTGTCTTTTTTTTTTCTTTCACTTACTTATTTTTGGATCTGAGTTTTTGTGTTTGAAAGTTGTGTTTGGATTTTCTCTGTAGAAAATTTATGGGGTTTTATGGAATTTATGGTTGAAGTCGGGTTTGGATGATAAGTGCATTTTGGGTTTGTTTTGTTTTTGTTTTCTGTTTGGTTCCTGAGAAAATCTTGTGGTTGTTTTGTATATAGAGAATTGAATGAAAGATGGGGTTTTGAATGAATTCTGTGGTTGATTTGATGTCTTGAAATTGGATTTCTGTGCTGCATTGTTGGTTTGCTGATTATGGTGAAATTTTCTTCTTGTTTCCTGAGAAAATGTGGGGAAAAGGTAGAAATTTTGTATATTGTACTCAAAACTGATAGTTTACTTAAATTGAGATGTTGAAGATTTTGTCTCCACGGTCCCATCTACTTGTATATTTATCTGTGTAATAGAAAATCTTTTAAGATATTAAAAAAAATAATTACAATCTTGAATAATAAGGCTCATTTTTTAGGAGGAAAGTGAGTTTGAATGTTTGTTATCAGGGTGAGCATTTCTGGCGTTTTTCTCTATAAGTCTTGCATTTCTGGTGCTTTGAAGTTCCGTATCTAAGAGATTACGGTGTGAATGTGAAGTTGAAATTCGATGAATGGTGGGCCCCTGAGGCTTAGAAACTTTGAAGCCCATTCTTTTCTTCTTTAGCATTTCTTTTCACATTTTGCTTATAGGTTTTGTAATTTTCTTTTTTGTTCTTATCATAATTTCAGTAGATATATCTATTCCAGTGAGCTTTGTTGACTATTATGAGGAATTGGATCTAGAAATACAATTATGTCAAATTGGATTTTTTTTGTACCAGAGACTATTTGCTTATATTAAAAAATGTATAATCCCTCGTTGCATTTCCTGTACTCATGTAATTTTTTCTATTGAATCTATTCCTTTTATTTTTCCTATAGCTACACAACGAAGTCTCAAGATGGTAGCACGGGAATTCACAGTTGATCTAGACAAGCCCCTTGTCTTCCAGGTACAGTTGCTCCGTCACTTCTTTTATAACTTAATCATATATGGAAGTTGCATTTGCGAAGCCAAATATGTTCTACTGAACTTTGCATTTTTAAGTTATTTTTCCCCTTCTTGAGCCATTTCTATCTTATTGGGTTCAAAATAAAAATCATACATCTTACTTATTTTAGCAATTTAGTTCTCGCTTTTTTTGCCCTCTTCTGCTTGCTCAATGAAACTGCTTGATTTAAACTTCCTATTTTGGCTTCAGCATGATTTCGGAAGCTTCTTAATCTTGTTTCTTCCTGCTTCATCTTTCAGTTTTATTCGCATGATTTATACCGAGTAACATTTTTTTTCTTCGTTTGATGCACTTTTCACACTGTCATTGTTAATTCTGTTAGTGATTAGAAGTTCTTGAGATTTATTGCAGGTTGGCCATCTTGGAGAAACTTATGAGGAATGGGTGCACCAGCCTATTGTAAGCAGGGAAGGCCCTAGGTTTTTTGAGAATGATTTTATGGAGGTATTGCTGCTTTGTTTCCAATCTGTAACATGATCACAATTCATCCTTGCATGTATATACATGTTAGAATTTTCATATCAGGCATTTTAATTAAGGTTCATAGAATGCATTTGTTGAGAATACATGACTGCATCTGTGACACTTGACACTTCTATTTTGGAACAGTCCTTGACACGCACTGTTTGGTGGGCGATTCCTTCAATTTGGCTGCCTGTTGTATGCTATTGCGTCTTGAAGTCTGTAAGGATGGGGCATGCACTTCCTGAGACAGCCTTAATGGTGGTTGGTGGTGTTTTCATTTGGACATTGCTCGAATACACTTTGCATCGATTCCTTTTCCACATAAAAACAAAAAGCTATTGGTTAGTCCTCTCTCTACTCGCACCCATGCACTGAATCTTTTATTTTCTATACAGTTAAGCTCTGGTAGACTAGTCTTCTGATGATGTGAGCTTGCTTTAGGGGGAACACAGCACATTATCTTCTTCATGGATGTCATCATAAGCACCCTATGGATGGTCTCCGCCTTGTTTTTCCTCCAGCAGCAACAGCTATTCTCTTGGTGCCTGTATGTGTATTTTTCCTTGCCTTCACTGTGTCATATAGTTGATAAAAGTTCGTGTTTGAATGCTGAGCACTTTAATTTTTCAAACTGTGAACATTCTTCAGGATATTTCCATGAATTTCATCAAGAGGATTCTGTTCTTGCTCACTTGTTGCATTAAGCATGGGTTTTAGATTAACTGGCTATCAGTCATCATGTGTGCACACTTTTTTCACAGACCTTCTTATGGTTACGTGGCCCCCTCCTGCAAGTTTAGAATGTTGAGTTATGAATAAGAGAAAGACGATGAGCATAGGCCACCTTGTGAAAGTAGAGTATTACTTTATGCTGACATATGGCTGAGATGAGCATAATGTTGGTTCCATCCGTAATCATAATTGTAGTTTTTGTAGCAGATGTCATGGTTTCAAGTCCTCTTATAATTACATCAAAAGAATGGCAGATGGGAAGTTTTTGTTCTGCCCTGTCATGGACGTATTTGAACCTCAACATCGAAATGAGCAATTTCAGAGCTTTGTTAATCTGTTTGTACTGTTTTTGTGTGTGCTGCTCTGTATACATAATCATACTGGTTTTTACTGTAAATGTTTCCTTGCCAGTTCTGGAATATGGTCGCGGTGTTTGCCACTCCTTCAATTACTCCTGCTCTTTTCGGAGGTGGTTTACTGGGCTATGTGATGTATGACTGCACTCACTACTACCTGCACCATGGTCAGCCTGCAAATGATGTACCAAAAAATCTCAAGGTAAGAGCAGCGCAGCCACCTATTTACTCTTTGATCACCAATCATATAATCTTGTAGAACGGTTACGGTAATCTTATTGGCGGTTCTACATCGTTACGCTCAGCCCCATAAATATTTACTGCCTCTAGTTCATAGAAGATTTGTAACCGGATACAGTTTCACTTCATTAGTGATCACAAAAAAATTTGTCAATGGGATTAAAGCTAGCAGACATTGAGGATTTAAAGTTTTTGCTATGTTTCTTTCTTTCTCTTTTTTGTCCCTTTTCAATTTCTAACAAAGGGTGCTTGATGAAAACCAGGGCTCCATGAGCTTCCTAATGCTCTTCTGAATTGTGTTCTACAGAAATATCACATGAACCATCACTTCCGGGTCCAAGATAAGGGATTCGGAATCACTTCGGCGTTGTGGGACAGAGTTTTTGGAACACTTCCTCCATCAACAATGGCAAAGAAAATGTAGATAATTTAATTGAAAGCATAGCATTATATCTAGCAACGGTCAACGTGGAGGGTCTGAAATTCATTTTTCTTTCTTCTTAAGTACGTTCATCGGCCATCCATTGATTTAAATCATGTTAATCCAAGTGTTGTCTACCAGGTTTTTAGACTTGACATGGACGTTATCAATTTTTGTCGTGCCCATTCCCCCCAAGGAAGTTCTGTATAAATTAAGCTTGCTTTTTTTTTAGTTTGTTTTTGAGAAAATCTCCTTGCCTATATTGCTTTTAGTTAATTCCTAGAACGCTTTGTGTTTGAAAGAGAATATGGCTTTGTTTTCCTGTATTTGTCATTGCTCTTTCAATTTTCTGATCAAATATGATCTGACTTCGTTAGTGTTTGGGACTTCTGTATGAATGATTGTTCTTTAAAAGTATTTTTAATTTAAAATATATTAAAATAATAGTTTTTTATTTTTAAAAATTATTTTTGATATATCATATTGAAATGATTTGAAAATATTAAAAAAATATTAATTTAAAATAAAAAAATTTATATACATTTTAAAATATTTTTGAAACATAAAAAATATTTTTGAAACGTAAAAGTAAAAATAAATAGTGTTTTTAATGGAATTTTTAATGGAATTAAGTGGATATGGTATTTAATATTTATGATATTCTTAAAACTTAAACAAAATTAAATATAAAAAAGGTAAGAAAAAACATGGCACTAGGGTTGCAATTAAGATTTATTTATTTTAAATGTTAAATGATTTTTTTGTAATTTTGTTGTTTTTTGTTTTTTATTGTTATTTACATTGATGACTATTCTTTCAAACAATCTCATGAGATGTTTTTATTCATTTTTTTCAAGTCTTAAATTAATTTTCGAGAAAAAATTCCATGAACATGAAAAAAATTAATGAGTTATTGCATATATGTATGTATACATAATTTTTTTTTTCATTTCAAGCTTGGTTCTTTGTAAAACATTAGGGTTTTTTTCATGCCAATTAAGTTGTTCCTAGGGCAAGCATTTTTATTATGTTTTTAGTTGTCGTACTTTTTGCCTAATTTTAATTAGTTTTGAACTTTTACATAAATTTTTATTAGGATTATTTGATTTAATTATTTTCAATGGCGAGACATTCTAAAATATAATATTTAAAATATAATCACAATACAAGCAACGGTTAAAACTCATTCCATGTTAATATTTGATTTTAGATAGGGGTAAGTAAAATAATTGAAAAACCGATTAAACTGAGAAAATCAGAAAAAAATAATCGAAACAATTGAATCATAGAAAAAAATTAATTAAAATTTTTAAAAAAACTAACTAATTTGGTTTGGTTTTATAAGTTTGAAATCGAAAAAACCGAACCGAACTAAACCAAAAAAACCAGATACAAATCGAGCCAAACTGGAAAAATCAAGCCAAACTGGAAAAAAACGAGTCAAAATCGACCTAAGCTGATTTGAACTAATTTTTGTCCTAAAATCTAAACCGAACCGAAACCGGTCGGTTTGAAACGGTTTCAATATTTTTTTCAAAATTTAGTTTGAATCAGTTTTGATTTTTTGTTTTATATAAAAAATAAATCAAACCGAAAACAATCACCCCTAATTTTGGATGCAATCAATATTTTGTTAAAAAAGAAACAAACAAATAACCAAATACAATCCAAATTTATTAATATTCTAATTTGGGTTGCCAAATAAAAACCTCACTTTAAATTCATAAAGATTCGATAAATCTATTTATAAAATAAATTGAATTTGAATTTACTACAATCTGATACAATTCTAAAAATAATTATTAATAGTTATTGTCATATTTACTCCCAAAATCTAAACTTAAGATGCCTAAAACTTGATAAATAAAAATAATGTGCTTTTTAAAATATATTAAACTAAATTTGTTTTAGATTTTTTTAATATTTTAACATTAAAAGTCAAAACAATTAAAAAATTTAATTTAACATCATTTCAAACTAAAATTACTTTTAAAAAATATATGAAAACAGAAACAAAACCTATACCTTACCAAAACCAAGTCGAACAAGAAGAAAGAAAAGTAGAGAACCCTAGAAGAGGCCCAAACTTCTGACAAGAGACGGTCGAGCTAGCCCATTTGGGCCCATATCCGTATCCGATTAGGTTTCTTATTTTTCCATATTAGGATTTTCTTATTTTCCACCATCTTTTTAGGGTTTATTTAGGGCTTTTCTTCTCCCCTCGATGAATCAAAAATCAAATAAAAACCCTTTTATTTATTGATAATCTAACAAATAATGCCTCCTTGATTGGTCGTTGGTTTTTCTTGTCAAACCATGACTGCTGATGTTTCAGTAAAGAAGGAAGCCACAGTGAGTAATCCATGCTGCAATGTGGTAAGTCATTGTTATATTGAATTATAGATTTTTATTTGGTTTTTGTTGATTTTTTCAATTTTGATGATTAATTTTTTGTGGTTTTTTTTTTTTTGATTGTAGTGGAAGGAGAAGTGTAGGAAGTTGGAAGAGGGAAGGAAGAGTTTGAGGCAAGCAGTTAAGCTTTTGACTGAACAAGCCGATAAGCTTCAGGCTGAGAATGTTAGTCTCAAGAAAGGTAAAAGTTTCAATTTTTTTTAAAAGAATCTGATTTGATTTGGTAGTTAAATACGTGTATGGGGTCGTAGGATGGATTTTCTTTTTATTAGATAATTTTGTTATAATGTTGATTTGTTGGGTTGGCTTTTGATTTTAAGTTAAAATTTTGATGACCAATTTTTTGATTCGGTAGAATATATCTATCTCACTTGTTAGTTAGTATTGATGATAATGCCACGTTTGTTG
The DNA here is from genome assembly GCA_018804465.1 of Populus tomentosa. Lineage (NCBI taxonomy): Eukaryota > Viridiplantae > Streptophyta > Magnoliopsida > Malpighiales > Salicaceae > Populus > Populus tomentosa. The sequence goes on along the minus strand of CM031969.1, from coordinate 45,041,629 downwards.
ATTTGGGCAGTGGATCCCTGATGATGAAATGAATGATGAGGCAAAAACTATATTGGATTTTTGTTTGATACTAGTGGGCATGCTTTTTTGCTAGTTTTGTAGAAATTTACATTGGTGTGGTTTATTTGCAGCATGTGAGGGAGAGAGAGTGAAGGTGGAGGCTGAGAAAGGGGGGAAAGAGAAAGAAGCGGTTTTGAGAGTTATGTTGGAGAATGAGATTTCTGCTCTTAAGTCTGAAATATCCACTGGAGAGGTTAAGCTGCTTCAAGATCAGGTTTTTGAAGGAGAGAAGGAAATCAGCAGGCTCAAGGAGCTTCTTGAGGGAGAGAAAATAAGAGCAGATTCTGAAAAGAGGAATGCTGAGGTGGAGAAGAAGAGTGCTGGTGATGCATGGAAACATGTGAAAGCTGAGGAAGAGGGGAAAGAGAAAGAAGAGGCTTTGAGATTTTTGTTGGAAAATGAGATTTCTGCCCTTAAGTCTGAAATATCCACCTTACAGTGGAAGGGAAGTGCAGTTGCAGAAGAAAAAAATCAGGAGGTTAAGCTTCTTCAAGATCAAGTTTCTAAAGGGAAGAAGGAAATCAGTAGGCTCAAGGAGCTTCTTGAGATTGCAAAAACAAGGGTGGATTCTGAAAAGAAGAATGCTAAGGTGGAGAAGAAAAGTGCCTCTGAAGCATGGAAACTTGTGAAAGCTGAAAAAGCTAAGGCTGATGAAGAGAGGAAGCATGCTAGTAGTGAGGGGCTGAAGGTTGAGGAATATCGGCTCCAGTTGGAGGCGTTGAAGAAAGAAGCCGAATTAGCTAAATCAAAGTTTGCTTCTGAAACTTTGAAGTATGAAGAGGCAAACAAGAAGTTCGAAACAGAAAAACTCAAGGTGACCAAAGAGAAAAGGCATGCTGATTCAGAGATGGCGAGAGCAGAGGTGAAGAAAAAGCTTGCAGAAGCAAACAGGAAGAAGCTCGCTGAAGAAAAATCTCACACAGAAAATCTTTCCAAGCAGTTGGAAGATGTGAGACAAAGAATTGAGGAACTACAGAAGGCTGAGGAATATCAGCTTCAGTTAGAGTCTTTAAAAAAAGAAGCTGCTGAATCAAAATCAAAGTTGGTTTCCGAGATTCTGAAGCTTGAAGATGCGAACAAAAAGTTAGAAGCAGAAAAAGCTAAGGTGATGGAAGAGAGAAAACGTGCTGATTCAGAGATGGCTAAAGCAAAGGAGCAGAAGAAACTTGCTGAAACAACTGGAATGAAGGTCGTAGAGGAAAAGTCTCATGCTGATAATCTTTCTCGGCAGTTGGAAGATGCTAGAATAATGATTGAGGAGCTGGAGAAGGGGATAAATAGATTCATGCTCACCAAAAATATGGGCGGGGCCTTTGATGATCAACATGAAATTTTGAATGGTGAAGCTGCCACAATTAGGTTTAGGGATTTATCGAAAAATTTGAAGAACAATTCAGATCAATCAAAGCTGGTTTTGGAGTTCTTAAATTCTGAGAAGGCTAACAAAAGGTTAGATATTGAGAAGCAAAAAGCTATTACTGAGAAAAAACGTGCGGATTTGGAGATACTGAAAGCAGAAAAGCTTAAAAAGCTTGCAGAAATGAATAGGAAGGTGGCAGCAGAAGAAAAATCTTGTGCTGATCAGTTGTCTCAACAGCTAGAAGAATATAAAATAAAAATTGAAGGATTGCAGAAGCAGATGCAGGAACTCCTATCCTCCAAAAAAATGGTTGTGGCTTCTTCAGGTTTACCTGACAAAGTTCTGAATGTGGAGAAGACAAAACTGAAGCTCTTGGAAAAACAAGTGAAGCTTGAAAAGATGCGATTAAAGCATGCCAAAGAAGGGGCTAAGATGGAAATAAACCGTAATGGTATTCTACAGCAAGAACTAGCTTGCTTGAAACTTGATTTTGGTCAAATGCTGTTTCGCCTGGATGTACTGGATAAATATTTCTCATCTAGCAATGGGGGTACAGAGAAAATGGAAAAGGTCAGTCCCTCTTTTGAATCAACTACAACCTTTTCTTTTGAACTTTTAATTTGGAATAAAAAACACTTGTTTTGATGACAGTGGCCATGCAATTTATTTTTGAAAAGTAGCAAACAGGATTTGACATTTGTTGCTATACTTAAACAGCGGTTTTATTTTTCTGTACTGCCTGGTTACCTGATGCCTCTTTAGTGACATTTGTTCTCAATACTAATTTATATTGAAGTCTTAGGATTGCTGTGGCCAATGTTTTACTATTGACCAATATGTATTGGAATTGTCTTATAGGTTAGAAACATCCATTCTCAATCATTTCACAAAGTTCACTGTTTCTTATGTTGGAGTGTTAGTGCAGGCCATAAAAGCATGGGGGATAGTATGTTTTAGATTTGAATTTTTATCTAGTGATGAAAAAAGGATGGTGAAAGTTTCTCGTGTTCAGTTGATGTTTTGAGTTAGCAGTTATGCATCTTTCCATGGCTGTTGTAGCTCACATTGATTAGCTTTTCAAATGTTTAGTTTAATAATTATCATTGGACTTGAAAACTTATATCACAGTGTTATTTTGTCTTTGCTTAAATATTCGTTGTTGTTTCTAATGCATTTGTTCTGTTCTATGCTACAAATCTGCGCAAGCCTTGGCTAATAGTTTGCTAACTGGACTTTTTGATGGACTTGGCAGGTTGGGAACCTTGGAACCATGCAAAGGTCAAAGTTGAAGAGAAAATTGTGTGCAGGAGAACCATTTCAGACGCATCCTAATAATGAAAGTGAACTTCTGAAGCCTAGCTGCTTGGCTATGATCATCTCTGAACCTCTCATGCAGACGCTTAACTGCAAAGCTCCATTGGTTTCACCATCTGGTGGGAACTATACTGCATCCATCTCAGGTATTGATTCTAAATTGGAGTCTCTGCTTGGAGGCTCTAACCGAAAATTGTTACAGACTTCTGCAATAAATTCCAGTTCGGCATCTTTTTCTGATGGTCAGTTGGTCGGCTCACAGGAAAGGGGTGCGTTTGTTCCCACATCAAAGAACTTGGTAGAAGAGAACTTTAATGCTCAAACAACAATTTCCAGCATGTCTGGCGAAGTCACCAAAGTACAGCACGATAAAAATCTTGCTGTGGTTGCAGAAAATAGTGCTAGAAGTCCTCTTAGCATTGACATCATTGGAAGAGTGAATGGACACAGTAAGAAGAGGAGGATCCTTGATGCAGTTGAATCTGTTGAACTTTTGTGTTCAGAGGGTAAGAAGCTACACCTGCAGATGGAAGAGAAACTCTCTGCCTTGCATGGTATGTTAAACAAACAAATTGAAAAATCACACAAAGATGCCATTGTGGAACCTATTATGCAAGGTGGTTCATATGCTAAGCATGAGAGGACTCGTAAAACAAGAAAAGTATCTTATGAAGAGAATGTAATTATCCACTGTTTATCTGGCATAGATCAGCTAGAGAAGACCAAAAAAACTGGGAAAGAAGTCCTTGAATATGCAAATGCCTGCGGATATACCTCCAATCCTGCCAATCATATAATGGGAGCTTCAAAAGCATGCTGGGAAGGTTTGATTGATTCTTTTGAAAGTAGCCCTGGAGATATGGTAAGTTTTGAGAAAGTAGCCAATGGGGATTACATGAAATTGCTGGACTTGGATAACTCTGCAGATGAGGAATGTTACAGGAGAGCAATGGAAATGCCTATGTCCCCAACTCTTCCTGAGATAGGGTCTTCAGGTGCTGAAATATCTGCTTACAAACCCTTACTTGTTGAAAGCTTCCTTGGACGTTTACCAAATGGAAAGGAATCTTTAGTGCCTTCTTTTAGCTCAGACGCCATTGATGTAGAAATTAGTTCCGATCAACTGAAAGACAGATCCTTTGGAACTTCCCGCGCTGATTTACTGCATGAAAATGAAGGTCCTGCAGATTCCTTTGATATTCTAGGCAATAGAAGTGGCGCTTGTAACACCATGGATTCTGGAAAAGTTTCTGTTGGTCGGACCAGGGATCCTGGATCTGATTTGGACACTGAGATGCTGAACATACCTAGTTATAGATATGAGGGCCTGAAGTTTCCAATTGAAAGTGAACTTGTTTCTATACATGACAATATTCCTCAATACTGTGTGATGTTTTCGGATATAAATGACACTATAAGCATGTCTAGAGTATTTTTTGCGACTCAAACTTGTTTGGCTCGCTGTTCTTTGGACATTCAAGCAGATTGTATGGTTCAAAAGATCTTGTGTGCTCTTAAAATGGAAGGGAAAATTTTACCCAAGTGAGCAATTCATCTCTATTAAAGCATATCATATCTGCACTGTTGTAGAGTCTTACATGAGTTTAATTCTCAAATTAATTAATAGAGTTTGGGTGCTTGGTCAGATAATGACATCGGGTTTTCTCCTTGTTTTCTGTCTACATCTTTTAGGGAGAAGGCTTGCACATTTTTCACTCTACTGCTGCTGAATTTCTCCGCTAGCAATTGGGGGAAATTTCAAAGCTTTTCGGATCCGGATTTTCTCCTTGGCTTAGATTCTTTTGCCAGAGACATAAATGCAGGTATTTATTTGTTATTGATTTTTCTTCTGATACTAAAATGCTATAATTTTTTTTTTGTCTGCACAATCAAATTTTTGTCTGATCCTTGAATGCAGTTGTTTCTGATGTTGAGGCAAGAAACTTGTTTGCAGAAGTATGTTGTTTGGATGAGCTGCTTGGCCTCATTGAAGAATTCCTCCTAGATGGGAAATTGATGGTATATGCAGATCTATCTTCTGAACCATTGAGTGGATGTGATTCAATGATAGACATCCTTCTGGATGGTGTAAATATAAAATTTGCCTCCAAATCAGCTTCATCCAATCTTTTGGTGGCAGGGAGTATCATACTAGCATCAATATGTGCTGCAATTGACCACATTGGATTTCTTTGTCATGCTTCGTACAGCCTGTTGCGGATGCACAGACGTGATACTGTTTCTGCACTTGCTATTCTTCACATTTTTGCTTACCTGGCTGGAGAGAAGTTTTTATCCCCGAGGAAGCACAGTTTGACAATGACCGTGCTGAAATCAGTGATCATGTTTCTTGAAGGAGGAGATTCATCAGTTGCTTCAGCAGCTTCCAGTCTTACCGTGTGTAAGGGCGGAATGTTCCATCCATGTGCTAAATGTCCCTTTTCAACTGATGTTGTCTCCATAGATATTGTCACGTCAATGCTTTTGGAAAAGCTTCAAAATTGTGCTGTTTCTGGAATCATGCATCATCTGATGGAATCACCCAGCTTGTCAAACTCCAATGTACTATGCTGTAAGGATATAGCTAAACAGAGTTTAAGTCATGAAGTGATTACTTCTGTCCTTGATTTGAATTGTGATGCATCCTGTAGTTTAAACAAGTGTGTGATACCTGCCCAATCAAATTCTATTATGAATGGGATTTTGTGTGACCTGAGCGATCTTCTATCGTTGGTCAAGCTCCTTGCTTTCAATATGGTATGTGGTTTCCTATTTTGGTTTTATATCAGTGTTTCCAATTTTGTACTTCCGTTGTGTTCATTACTTAATTGTTTATGGTCCTGAAAAATGTGGCAAAGCTGATTTTCACCTGTCTTTTCATGTCCATATGCAGAGCTGGGAGTGGACCTGTGGAAAAATTATAACCGAGCTGTTGGAAATGCTAGAAAGAACTAAGTTAGACAGCTTTGCTGTTGCTGTGTTTACTCTCCTCGGTCAACTTGGAAGGTATGTTTAGCATGATCAGTTATTTGCAGTTTATGTTTATACAATATTAATTACTGTTTTATCTTGAGAAGCTGTTTACATTTGCATATTGGGCTTTTGGGAAGGGATACATTTTGTTTCTCATGCTATGGTTTTATGGCACAAACCCACTTAGTGACTTTTTCTTGATTTGTCTTGGACAGTGTACAAAAACGTTTCTTGTATTTTGCATGACTAACTACTGAATAATTTAATCTACTATGTTGATTTAGGCTTGGAGTTGCTGCTTGTGGCTATGAAGATAAAGGAGTAGAGAACTTGAGATGTAAATTATCTGGCTTTCTTTCATGGGATGCTACCATCCAAATGGCTCTTCCTGTTCAAATTGCCCTGGCCGCTTCTTTGCTAGCGCTACTTTCTCTAGAATTTGAAAAGGTTATCCAGAGCAATTGTAACCTTCCAACAATTGCATGTCAATCCGTTTCCATTGATCATATAAGAAGCTGGTTTTATTCACTGACCAAAGAGCGGCAAGTATTGTCATGCAGCCTCTTACAATCTTGTGATGTCCTATGAATTGAGGCAATTGCATGGTTGCAATAAGAACATATTACCATCTGCAACAATGCCCTTTCAGTTCGAGGTAGAAGTTTCTCAGTAGTGAGAGGTTATCAACTTGTCATACGGGTTAAAGTGAGTAGAAATTTTGACGGGGTTCGCATTTAATAGGTTTTCCATTCTGAGATGGAGTTCTCCATGCAAAAAGTCTTTCCTTTCCTTTTCTTTTGAGTTCTGAGCAGGTAGAAAAAGAACAACACAAATTTTGAGACATAGTAGCTTGTGTGAAGGCCCTTTCTGTACGAGTTCTCTCCCTCGCTATTACATTTGTAAATTTTTTGAAGCACCGTCTATAGTTGCATTGTTTCTCAGATTGCATGATTTAATGAACCATTTCAATTTACAATTTACTTTTTCTGGGTAAAAAGAATGCTAATGCAGCGATGAGCCCAGGTGTTTTGTATGAAATGCAGATCTTGATGAAGAATTCTTCAGTGCGTTAAAAATTTCTCCATGGTTCCTTGCCGGCTTTTGTTAACTTGGTTGGCTTAGTTGCACAGGTGATAGTGGAGCATGCTTTGCTTTTATAGTCATGTACAAATCCTTAATTACCTTATTTCAATAGTATAATTCACGCTCCTTGCAAGGCCATCGTTTGGTATTGGAGTTTCTTTTTTTGACGTGACACAGCCATGCCAAGAGTCTTTGGGTGCTGCATGGTGCGTATATTTCCAATCCCGTGGCACTGCTCTCAAGTACTTCGTCAAGAAATTACTACAACTGTGAGGTTAGTCTCTCTCTCTCTCCCTCCTTTTCTTTTTAGAGAAAGAAGGAATGTAGAAATTTTACCAAGTTGTCTGTCACAAGTTAAATTTATCGGAGGGACTATTTTCCCTTGCTGGCTCCCTGATCTAAAGCCTATGGTGTCAATTAACTCGAGCCTGGCACTCACATGGAACACGTTACACATCGTTTCGTTTTCTTTTTATGTAGTCCATGTTGGAAAAAGACCTCATTTTGCAAGACTGTTTATGAATTTCCTTCTCCTTTATGTATAAATGCTTGGAATACTTTGTTCACTTCTCTGAAGAAATTGTAAGATTCAGCCTTGCTTTCCACCTGATCCAATTTCTTGAAGGACTTCATGCCCCAATCCCTAGCCTCAGAATAACTTGTGTTTGCCTGATTGTTATTGCCCCAAGTCAAGATCTCTGTTGATGAGATTGGCAGTCCTCGGGGATTTGGAAACATATGGTTTCATGTGTGATGCTCGAGCCTCATTGTCATCCCACTTCACTAAGTATTGAATGTTGTACAAATTTGCTTCCCTGTGAGGGAAAAGGAATATGAGATTCTGGAGTCTCATTTGTTCTTCCCACCACGAGGATCCATTATCATGAACACCAACTCCTCCAAGAACCTCTCCCGAGTGAGTTCATTTTTATTTGTTTCGGCAATTAGTACCTTTGTCTTGAAGAACCGGATTGTTGGTTTATTATCTTTTGTAAAAACTAGCTGGACAAATAAATGAATTTTACTCACGATCTCCAGAACATTATAACCAAGTACATATATAGCATTATAAAAAAAAAATTACAAAAAAAAAAGAATAGAAATCCGACCTGCCGGATTCGAACCAGTGACCTGAGGATTTGCTGCTGGCATCACCACTACAGTCCTCCGCTCTACCAACTGAGCCAAGGTAGGCTTGTATTTTCTGTAACAGATAAGTTTATAATTGTACTGAGAATCTTGTCTTCTTGTGACTCTTTTTAGTAGACTTCCAGACTGCTTGTCATTGCGTTTCAAATATATTTGAGTGTATTTTAAAAATGCGTCTAATATATACAAAATTAAATTGAGACTTTTTATTTTTTTTATGGTTTTGATTTACGGATATTAATAATAAATATTTTTTTAAAAATATTATTTTAATAAAAAAAAACTTAAAAAAAACCACGAACTATTATAAAAAACACAAGTTGTTGGAGGGGGGTAATTTCGTAAAAGGGGGTTTTGGGCCCTTTGGGGACCCTCAACATATTTAATATTAATATTTATTTAAAATCCTAATAATTGACAAAGATGAAGCTTGCTCAACCCTATAAATCTCCAACATAAATTTTACCGTTTTATATATCACTCTATATTTTTATCAATATTAACTATTATTATTATTTCCTCTTAATTTTGTTAAAGATAACAACATAAATAAAAAAATTATTTTTCTTAACCCATATCAAAAACATAAAATTATAAAGAAATAAAAATCATTATAAATATCAAATTAACAAAAAAAAATCTACAAAATCAAGAGATATTAAGAGAAAATATAAAAATATTTTAAATAAACATACCTTTTAATTTCCGCTAATTAACACAACCGATGCTATTAATTAACCAGAGAATAATTGATTCTTATTTTTCTAAATTTGAGAGAAAAGTGAGGCATAATACAAGATTTAAAACAAAAACAAGTTTCTTTTCTTGTTTTTAAAGAAAAAAAAATACTGTTAACCAACCGCTATGAAAATAACTGTTGGCAACGTTACTTTTTTTTTTTTGGCTATTTCTATATAAACCTGTAGAAATAGTTCTTCTTAATTTAAACAACTATTTTAGCTTTATTGTTGGCTACTGCGTTAGAATACACATTTAAAAGAAACAAAAGCTAAAAGGATAACTTTTTAACTTTGTCTTCTCATTTGTCTTTTCGTTTTTCCGGTTGGAGATGCTCTAAAAAACAAAATATAAAAAAGCCAAAGATGTGCGGTGAAATAATTAGCATTGTAATTCATATAGAATGCAACATCCTTTTCTTCATTCCACTTCCCTCTTTCCTTCACTCAAATTGAGGGGTGGTAATGGTATGCTTTGTTCATAAGCAAAAAAATTGTAAGGATCAACCATACCCTTCACAATCTTCAGCCTCTCAAAATTGTTCTTGAAATACTTTTGACCCCATTTTGCAGCTTCATCATTCTTACCCAAATCCAAATCTCTGTAGTTCACGTAGGCACCCCTTGGATTCTTAGACACATATGGTGTCATGTTCTCATATATGGACCTTATCCAATTTATGTGCCTCTGTGATGACACGATGTCCCCGTCTTCCCACTTGACAAAATACTGTATGTTGTACAGAATTCCTTCTCTATATGGAAATGGAGTTTCTGATTCTGATATTTCCTCCATTCTTCCACCATAAGGGTCCATGATCAATATTGGCTTCTCTTCTTCCAAACACCAACTCCATAGCTTTTCCAGAACAGGCTCTGCTATAGGATGCTCAACAAAATCTGTTGTCGCCTTGAAGAAGCCTTTTGGTTCGGGTTTCCTGTTTACAAGGGCTTCCAGAGTTTCCCCTTCAGGGTACACTGAGAAGTAAAGGATGGACTCAATCCAGCTCATTTCAGTACAATCTATACTCCTTAAGCCCAAGTCAGGAAAACTTTCCTCCATTGTTTCAAGGAGCTGATCAGTTCTTCCAAGAAACAAAGAGTTAAAAGTTGCTTTGATGGTTCTGTTCCCTTTGCTTGCATCACCAACAGCTTCTATAATGACCCTAATGAACAAGTTTTCATCAAGATTTGGCCCTATATGTTGCCACTTGTGGACAAGACTAGTTGCTCCTTGCTCCAGTGTCCTTCCAACACTGAATACAGTGACGGTTGTTGGAACATGAACAAGGTTCACCTTCCAAGCAAGGATGACCCCAAAACTTGCTCCCCCACCTCCTCTAATAGCCCAAAAGAGATCCTCTCCCATTGATCCTCTATCAAGAACTCTTCCATTGACATCAACTATGTGAGCATCAAGAATGTGATCAGAAGCTAGGCCGTATTTTCTCAACATGGTACCAAACCCACCTCCACTGAAGTGCCCACCAACACCAACTGTAGGACAAATTCCTGCTGGAAATCCATGGACTGGACTTCTCTCTGCAATCCTATAATACATTTCACCAACTGTTGCCCCGGCCTGGACCCAAGCACTGTTATCTTCCAAGTCAACTCTTATTGATCTAAGATTGAAAAGATCAAGAATCACAAAAGGGACATCTGATGTGTACGAAAGGCCTTCATAGTCATGTCCACCACTTCTGATTGTGATTTGCAACCCATGCTGCCTACAGCATGTGACTGTGGCCTGCACATGAGAGTAGGCCAAAGGTGTGACTATATAAAGTGGCTTAGGAGTTGAGGGAGAGTAGAACCTAAGGTTTTGAATAGGATGTTCAAGAAAAAACTGAAAGGAAGAATCATTTGGAGTTAGCACAACGTTGGAGAGTGATATTTGTGGAGGGGTTTTTGAAGAAAGACATTGAATGAAAGAATCATTGCTTGGAATACTGGAACGTTTTGATGATGGGACAAGGAAGACTAAGAGAGAAAATATGGAGAGAGATCTTCTGACTTGCAAATCCATTTTCTTTGCTGGATATGCAATACCTGATCGTTGATTTTCTTCTTACTGACCCACTGTAACACCATTGCATGTTAGTTTAGCTTATTAAAGAAACACAGACAGCATCTTATCTTAAGTTTCGACACTTCAATGTCTGTGACCTATAAAAAATATGAAAAGTTTTAATTAGAGACAATAATGGGCAGCTGGAGGTAGCTGACAATGATACAACGTGCTTCTCATTGCAAATCCTCGTGGATTAATTCAACCATAGTTAACTTTAGCTGTTGATCAACTCAACAACCCAAATTGGATTTATTTTACGTTTTATTTTGAATTGTTTTTAATATTGATCTGAGTAAACTTGTATGAGCTAACACGTTGATCTATTGCTACACAGTCGACTCGATTAAATTTAGTTTAAATCCAACCATGTTAAAATCAAGAGATTTTTTCTTAAAAAACTTAGATAAAATTGTTTTGAATAAAATTATGAAATTAGATTGACAAAATGATATGCAAGTTGACCGGATAATCCAGCAAACCAAGCCCTAAACCTAGTCAAAATTTAGCGGGTTCTGACAGTTATGAATTTACTTTTCGAGGTAATTATTCTCTTTGTCGGGTGTTCATTCAATTTACCAATAACTCTTGAGCTTGACATGTGCTAGAAACCTGCTAAGATTTTCGACAAGTTGTATATCAAGAATTCATTGTAAATTTTAAGCAAGTTGAACGGAGTAACAATGTTAAGAAATTTTCTAGCATAAAGCACCCAATTAAATAAATAAATAAATAAAATATATCCGACCACTCCCTATTTACTTTTATAATTAAAAAAGTAAATGTAAAGTCATAAGGAAAAAAAAATATATGTAATCCTATTTTTTTTTATTAACGTGAATGTCCGGCACAGCTTGCGCGTATCTCTACTAATCCCACGAGCCCTGAAGTTAACGACCATGTAAGTCTCTAGTGGCCTGGAAGTTTATAGGACTCAAATTAGTAACCTTTAAAAAACAAATTTAGAGCCTGACCAGTTAAACTACACTTCTCAGTTTAATCTTGTTTACTTTTTATCAGTACAGATTAATGTAAAGTCGACAGACCCTTAATTGCTTGTACAGTTTAACATCCCAAATGAAATTTCAGTGTGGTCAATTGCTTCACCAAATGGATTACATGCAATGTTGAGAACCTAAGATGAATACTCTGGAAAAACTAATAAACATATGTTAACTAGAATAGTAAATGTTTGAAGAAACTTCTTGTATTGAAACTGAATTACTTTGGCCAATAAATAGCCTTACAAAATGAAACTGAAAATTGAAATGTGCAGCCCACGTTTTGTAACCCTAGAAAAGTGGTATATGACTAAGTCAAATCTTATCAAATGACTTATTCTTAAAGAATAGGTCTTATTAACAAGCTAGGAAATCTTAACATTCTCCCTTAAAATGATTGCAGATAAACTGAATGCTATCTGCAATCAGTATATATTCATGAGTGGATAAACACCCAATAATTCCCTCAAGTACTGAAACACGTCTAGCTTCAAAGGCTTTGTCATGATGTTTGCCACCTGTTCCTGTGAAGAACACTGGATCAATTCTACGACTTCATTCTTGATGAGCTCTCGAAGAAAATGGAACCGAACATCTATATGTTTGCTACGCCCATGCATCATTGGATTCTTTGACAGCTTAATAGTAGAACTATTATCACAATAAATTGTTGTGGGCTTCCGTGGATCATGATTGAGCTACTGCAAAATCCTCCTTAACCAAACTATTTGACATGCACTAGATGCAGCAACTATAAATTCAGCTTCGGTGGTAGATAAAGTGACCACAGGTTGTTTCTTCGAGGACCATGAGACTGCCCCTGAACTTAACATAAAAACATACCCAGAAGTACTATTTCTATCATTCCGATCACCAGCATAATCACTATCAGTGTACCCAATTAGTTCTTGTTTTTCTCCCTTCTTATAGAACAACCCAAAACTCATGGTGCCCTTCAAGTATTGCAACACTTTTTTGGCAGCGTTAAGATGTAACTCAGTAGGTCGTTCCATGAATCTGTTAATTAAATTGATAACATACATCATGTCTGGTTGCGTTGCTGTTAAGTACATAAGGCTGCCCATAATTCGTTTAAACAGAGTGCTGTCAACTTCGACTCCCCTCTCATCCTTTATGATTTTGAAACCAGGAACAACAGGATTATGGACTGCATTACATTGACTCATATTAAACCTTGCCAGCACTTCTTGAGCATATTTTCGTTGACTAATAGAGATGCCATCCGATGTTTGAAGCACTTCTAAGCCAAGAAAATAACTCATTCTCCCAAGATCAGTCATATCAAACTCAGTCATCATAGAATGCTTGAATGCACTGAACATAGATGCATCATTACCCGTGAATATAAGATCATCCACATAAAGACATACAATTAATATTTTACCTCCATCCATTTGTCTGAAAAATAAGGTGTGTTCATGTGGACACTTTTCAAAGCCTTCCTTCAAGAAATAAGACTCAATACGGCTGTACCAGGCTCGTGGAGCCTGTTTAAGACCGTATAGAGCCTTTTTAAGCTTATATACTTGGTGCTCATGCCCTTTTTGTTCATAGCCTGGAGGTTGTGCAATGAACACATCTTCATTTAATTCACCGTGTAGAAAGGCTGACTTTACATCGAGCTGAAAAACAGTCCAACCATGCTGAGTTGCAATGGAAAGAATGATACGAACTATATCCAAACGAGCCACAAGTGCAAACACTTCTACATAATCGATCCCATATTGCTTGTTATACCTTTTGGCAACCAAACGAGCCTTGTACTTATCCACTTCACCTTTCTCGTTGAGTTTGATTTTGTAAATCCATTTAACCCCAATCACTTTTCCTGTTGCTGGCACTTCTATCAACTCCTATGTGTTATTCCTTTCCATCGCAGCAATTTCTGCATCCATTGCTTTCTTTCATTTTTCACTTTGCATAGCCTGTGCATAAGTAATGGGATCAAGCTCAGCAAATAAAACTAAATGTGCCTGATCTTCCTCCTCAAAGAAATTAATGTGACTCACATAGTCATTCATCCAACTGGGCTATTGTCGAACACGTCCTATAATGGCAGTTGTGTGAGTCTGGTCATTAGGAACAGATTCCTCATGTTATCATTAGGTGCCTCGCTTTCTAAAGACTGCTTATAAGTTGTAGACTCTGCTACATTGTTATTATTTTGTGGAACTGTATCTCTAGTGATGTCCCGTTCAAGATCAGCCATGAGGGGTTCTTGGTGATTTGCATTCCAGTCCCGAGCTTTATCTTCTTCAAAAATAACGTCCCGACTTACCACTATCGTCTTAAAAGCTGGATTGACAAAACGATAATCCTTGGATTCCTCGCTGACTCCTAGTAGAATGCATTTCATACTTCTGTCATCAAGTTTAACCCTCTTATTATCAGGAATATGGATGTGTGCTAAACACCCAAAAACCCTGAAGTGCTCCACTGATGGTTTAGAGCCGCTCCATGTTTCTTTTGGCGTCATATTTCTTACTGCAAAAGTTGGACTTCTGTTCAAAACATGAATGGTTCAGTTGACAGCTTCTAGCCAAAATGTTCTTGGAATTCCTTTCTCTATAAGCATGCTTTGAACCATGTTCATAATACTTTGATTCTTTCTCTTCGCAGCACCATTCTATTGTGGAGTATATGAAGCTGTTAAATATCTTTGAATGCCATTTATTGTGCAAAAATCTGTGAATTCTAATGACATGAATTCACCCCCACGATCTGTACGCAGACCCCGTATGCTTAAACTGGTTTTCTTTTCAACTTTTGCTTTGAAACTTTTGAAAACGTGAAGAGCTTCTGATTTCTCAACCAATAACTCTTGAGCTTGACATGTGCTAGAAACCTGCTAAGATTTTTGACAAGTTATATATCAAGAATTCATTGTAAATTTTAAGCAAGTTGAACAGAGTAACAATGTTAAGAAAGTTTCTAGCATAAAGGACCTAATTAAATAAATAAATAAAATATATCCGACCAATCCCTATTTACTTTTATAAATAAAAAAGTAAATGTAAAGTCACAAAAAGAAAAAAAAAGTATATATATAATCCTATTTACTTTTTTTTTTATTAACATAGGTGTCCGGCTCAGCTTGCGTGTACCTCCACTAATCCCATGAGCCCTAAAGTTAACGATCATGTAATAGGGAGGGCCAAAACTCAAGATATAATTTATTATTAGAAAACTTATCTATTTAAATTGAAAATATATTATATTATCCTATATTTAAACACTAAAAATACAAAAATTTAAAATATTTTGCAGGGGCCCAGGCCCCTGCCTGCCTTCCCCTGGTTCCGCCTTTGCATGTAAGCTTCTAGTGGTTCGGAGATTTGTAGGACTTAAACTAGTAACTTTTAGAAAACAAATTGAGAGCCTGACTAGTTAAGATACACCCCTTATGTTAATCCTGTTTACTTTTATCAGTACAAATTAATGTAAAGTTAACAGACCCTTAATTGCTTATACAATTTAACATCCCATATGAAATTTCAGTGTGGTCAATTGCTTCACCAAATGGATTACATGCAAGAGATTCTGCGAGTAATTATACTTTAATAAACAATAAAAAAATAAAATTGGGCTGCAAGGCCATAATTTCTTTCTTATAATTTTTAATTTATTCAATAACTTTTTCAAATCACTAATTCAATGGGTCAATCAAAATATATAGCGCTACACAATAATATAAAACGATTCTTAAGGTTACACGTAGATGAGATAGTTATTTATATTTTAATAACATCAAAGCCTTAACAATAAAAGTTTGAATATAGATTTTCCATTAACTATTCAAATTAAAATCAATAAATAACTTTGGAAAGATATAACAAAAAAAAAACACATAAAACCTTTTTTTATAAAATTTTTATAATAATTTAAATTTTTATACTGAATTAATTTTTATTTTTTAAAAAAGCTATTATGATTTTGGTTTATCATAAATTTGTTCTTCAAACTAGCTTATTATCTCTAGCTATTTGTTGCCAATTTCTCATCCCATATGGAGTGGAAGAGGTGGGATTCTATGCTCATGCCTGAAGAAGTTGTCTGCATCATCTCTGCAGAGCCAATCTGTAGAAGTTATATTTGAAATACTTTGAGACCCCAGGAAGAATGTCACGACTCGAATCTCGAGTTCATGACCGGCAATGTAAGATTAGTAGTGTTGAAAAGACACCTCACTTATACTAAGCCTTAAAATAAACACATAAAAAAAATTATTTAAATATACGCAGCATTTCATAATCTTCAAAAATATTCTATTATTCAAAACTAATGAAACCAAATCATACTTCAAAACTTCTCATCAATAATTAAAACAAAAACAATAATCCATAATACTCATTATATTATAAAAAATCCAAACTTAATTAAACCAAAGTAATAGTAGAACATCTAAAACATCGAATCAAAACTAAAAAGAAAGCCTCACAAAATAAGCAAGGCATACCAACCAAAACTGAAGAAGCATGAACACTCAATAAAGTTCACATGCTATTAGAAAGTAAGAACCTGAAATAATATTAAGAATGAGGGGTGAGTCCAATCAACTTAGTGAGGAAATAATATTTAATATATATTTTAATTATTAATAGTTGCAAATCGATTTATCTTAATATATATATACATATACATATACATACTAAACATATTATCATAATGTAATGAAATATATGTCAGAGATCATATGACACCCGAAGGTGACCACTGTGGGATAACCAGTCGCCACAAGCTGATGCCTCTCTCACCAGCTAGGTATACAGAATACTATGTGTACATACGCTAACTACTCTTTGTTAGCATGGAGTTATTAACAAGTCCTATATCAAGGCATAATATATATTTATATAATCATCAAAGAAACGTATATTATATCAAATAGAAATTAGTTCGAGAGATTGTGAGTGCAAATTGAAGAATAAATGAGTACTTAGGAAACAAAGCAATATATATATAAATATTTAAGAAATTAACTGGATGTAGTCATTAATCAACATATATATTTATATATATTATATGCATATTAAATATTCCAAATCAATTATCAAACTGAGATTCATCATCCTTAATCTCGTAATAACACTATCCAGAATCTCAAAATACATTTAGGGGTCAAATTGTATTTTTTCTAAAGTTTAGGGACTAAACTGAAATTTTTATAAATCAAGGACCAAAATAAAATTTGGTCATCTTTAACCTCAAGACCATTCTGTCCAGATTTTCCAGCAAGGTTAAAATGAATTTCTTAATCCCATAAGAATTAATTTAAACAAATCAACTCACAAATCCTTATTTCTAACTACATACTAATTAATTACCTAACATTAAACCCTTAATAATCATAAATCAATCTTAACAACATAAACTTCTAATCCTTATAAACCTTAATCTCTTCTTTAATCATTCCATAAACAACCTATAATTGAAAGTAATATGAAAGAGAACCACTTATTTGCTACTTCCACTTTTCTTGAACAAAATACTCAAGATAAAAAACTAAAATTTTTGGTTCAAGGAAGGAAGGGTCACGACGGCTATAAGAATTAAAAGAGAGAAAAATAATTCTCTTGTAACTTTTTCTTATATACTCAGATTAACTTAGATTAGGTTTGAGGTAACTTGAGCTTAATTTTGGGCAAAAAATTTAGGTCTTACGAAGTACTTGCTTCTATAAAGCATGTGTTATTCCTCGTGTTCATGCCCAAGTCAAGACCCCTGAAACTGACTATAAGCTTCCCTTGGATCCTTGGAAACACAAGGTGTCATGTACGTGTAAACCATCCAAGTCCATTCTATATGCAATCATGATCTGGGTACCTTTTCTATGAGGGAAAGGAAAACGAGTTTCCATGAGGGAAAGGAATTTTGCTCATCTTTCCACCATAAGGAGTAAACGCTACTACAGGAAACTCTTGTTCCAATAGCAGTTCCCATAACTCTTCAAGTGCAGTTGCAGGTACCAGTTCTTTGGCATAGCCCGACTTGCCTTTGAAGAAGAGTCTGACCACATTCTTTCGTTGGAGTAAAACATCAGGAGGAGTATTATTCGGGAAGAAAGCAAGCAGTAGAATCGATCCAGCTAGCTTGTCTTAATACAATCCTGTCGTGCCAAACCCAGTTCAGGGAAGCTTTGTTCCAAGAGATGGAGGGCCACTTCATTATTTCCCATTTAGTTGCATAGTAAAATAACCTCTGTGCCCTTGATGCCAATAAATTTATCTTTAAGATTAAAAGGTATTCTTGTCTTTTTTTTTTTTTGTAATTAATGAGTAGGGGTTAGGTTATTTAAGTATTTTTTTTTTTAACAAAAGCTGATGTGTTAGAGATACATGTCATCCGCTTTATTGTCTTTAAATGGTGTGTATGACTGATTAAAATGATCAAAAAAGCCGTTTCGGGGTGGCATCAGTTTCATCTCAGCATCCTTTTCCTAGATGTGTGGCTCATGCACCAATAGGATCTCTGGTTTGTCAGTACCGACAATCATTTTATTCTTTTTTCTTTCCTCACTCTTCCTCAATGTTTATGTCCTCTCATCTGATTTTTCAAGTCAGCCCCCAAACTTCTATTTCTTTGTAACTTAGTCCCTTTGCTTTTGTTTCTATTTTTTTTAATAATTCTTTGAATTGCTTTTTTTGTTTCAATTTCATCCTCATTGAATTTTTAGCTTTGTCAAATGTGGCCCTCGATCTTTTAGTTGCTATTTTTTATGGTCTAATATAATTTTTAGAATTGCATTTTTTTTTTATGATTCCACCCACCTAAATTTTCTCCTAATAGATTTAATCCTCATTCTTTTAATTGCTGTTTTTTTTCTTTGCAAAATTTTCAAAATTGGAATTTTTTTACTTTATTCAATTCTTTAAAAAATAGATTATCACGGTTTCATGACTTGGGTCGATGGTTATCTCGGTTGCCTCAAGTTTGTTTTGTTCTTTTTTTTTTTTTTTCATTTTATCCTTTAATATTATGTTGATTGAGAATTAGGTTTCATAATTTTTTTTGGTTTGCTTTTTATAAAGTTACTCCGGCCTCATGACTCGGATCATGGGTTTGATCGATTAACTTGCGTTGACTCATGTGATTTTTTTATGTATTTTTTAATTTTTTTTTTACAATTTCATTTTCAACATTGAGTTGATTGAGAATTGAGCTTTATAATTTACTTCAATTTTTTTTCTATATTATTACCCTGGTTTCATGATGAAGGCTAGGCAGGTAACCCGGGTTAACTCGACTCATTTTTTCTAATTTAACCTTATTTTTAATTTGAGTTAATTGTGAATTGAGTTTAATATTTTTTTATTTGCTTGCTACAGGATTATCAGTATCTCATGACTTGAGTTGAAGATTTGATATGTTAACTTGTGTTGATCTGAGTCAATTCAAGTAAATCTAGGTAGATCTAATATGTTGTCATCTAAAAAGATATTGTTTTTATTTTTTTAATTAAACTATATTTTAATTAGTCGTTCGAGTCGTTTTTGAATCTACAAAGTTGATTATGTAATATCGGGTCAGCTTCTACAAGATTTTTTTTAATAAACATATTAACAACACTTGAATATCTTTTTTATGTTTAATAAAAAATTGACTTAACTTGCCATGTAGTACAAGCAATTATCTAGTGTTTTACTACAATATTTTTTTTTAATAAACATATTAACAATACTGGAATATTTTCTTTATGTTCAATAAAAAATTGACCTGATGTAGTACAGGCAATTATCTAGTGTTTTACTAAACATATATATATATATATATATATATATATATATATATATATATATATATATATATATATTAAGTACTAATTATTAATTAATGCCAAGGGTTTGAATTGACTTTTTTTTTTGAGGGTGCTATTTTGCGAAGACCGTACCCAGCTAGCAGCTAGTAATTGTTTAATGTTTGCTTTTGCTATTGTTTTTCTTAGAGAACACTCTTACTTGCACAAAGTTTCAAGGAGAGTTTTTCTCTTTTCTTTGCCTCAATATTTCATCCAATCTTCTCAAGTTTTTTTTCTCTATTATTATCAAGAATACTTATCAGATAGCAACTTTTTTTAAGCAATAAATTAAAGCACTGATTGCACCGACATTATTGTTCATTGAGGTGATAATATTACATGAAATGGACATGATGCATCATGGCATGGCTATATAAATAAATATTTTGGTCGGTGCCGGATCTTCTTAATATATATATATATATATATATATATATATATATATAGCCTTGAATTCCTCCTCAACTTTTATTACAAGGTCCAACATCTTTTATTGACTGTCCTTACATGCACGGGGATGGAGTTAGGGTAGGGGCTATGTTCTTCACTATAGATTTAAAACTCGATAACTATTTGACCACCTATTCCCCATAAAAAATAAAAATAAAAATAAAAATAAAAATCAAGCCTACAAAGAATGAGATATTATTCCGTTCTCCCTGCTGAAAATTTTTCTTCTTAATTAATGCGACTTCCCCAAAAATGAAGTGTTCAATCTAAGATCCATCCCTGCGCATACAACTGGAGTGGACCGACAAAGGACAACCTCAAGAGTCAGACTGAACTTCAATTATTAATTTTGGAGGCACGAGATGCGATGCAAGTAATTAATATATATATCTTATTAATAGGTGAACTTGATGTTGATGAACTGCCCACGGGGCCTTATCTGCAACTATTTTATTCAAGTTTTCAACTATCACAATTATTTATAAATTTTATAGTATATTTTGAATACTACTTGATAGAATAACTTGCTTATTACACATCATTTTGCGACAGGAATGACTGTCTACTTAACCAAATTATTGGAACAAACTTAGGATGCTGCCATGCTGGACCAATCACTGACACATAAACATGGTGATTCAACCACCCTTTTTCCTGGCCACGAATTCCTCTTCAGCTTCTTTACCTCATGTGCAGTGGAAGAGGTGGAATGCTTTGTTCATGCCTGAAAATGTTTTCAGGGTCAACAATGCTCTTCACTAATGCCAATCTGTAGAAGTTATCCTTGTAGTACTTCGCACCCCAAACCCTTGCCCTCTTAAAGTTTGTGCGAGTATTTCTGTTCATACCCAAATCAAGATCCCTGTAATTCACATATGCTTCCCTTGGATTCTTGGAAACATAAGGTGTCATGTACTTGTAAAGCCCTCTCATCCACTTTATGTGCCTTCCAACATTCCCTGAAGCATTTTGCCAGCCAGTTACATACTGGATCATGAAAAGGTCACCCTTTCGATGGGGGAAAGGAGTCTCTGACTCAGAGATTTTGCTCATCATTCCACCATAAGGATTCCATATCATTAAAGGACTATCTTCTTGAAGAAATCTTATCCATATCCCTTCGAGTCCAGTTTCAGGGATAGGTTCTTGGACAAAATCTGACTTGGCTTTGAAGTAGCTCTTCAAGATATTCTTTGCTTGAAGTAAAACTTCAGGAGGCGTAGTGCTTGGATAGCCACCAATATATAGCACCGATCCAAGCCATGTAGTTTCGATACAATCCTTTGGTGTCAAACCCAATTCTGGAAATCCTTCTTCCATTACCTTGAGGAGTCTATTGGCATCACCAAGAAACACGGCATTATAGGAAGTCGAAATAGTTCTATTACCCTTGTTACCAGCTGTTTGAATGATAACTCTAATGAAGAGATCTTCGTCGAGTTTGTCAGCAACTTGCTGCCACCGATAGAGGAGCTTAGTGGCACCTTGTTCCAAGGTCTTACGAACTGTAAAAACCGTCACATTTTCTGGCACAGGGACCAATTTTACTTTCCAGGCAGTAATGATACCAAAGCTACCTCCTCCTCCTCCTCTGATTGACCAAAAAAGCTCTTCCCCCATGGCTTGCCTGTCAAGAATCCTTCCCTGAGCATCGATTATGCGAGCGTCGAGAACATTGTCAGCACCAAGGCCATATTTCCTCATCATAGGACCATAAGCACCTCCTGTGATGTGCCCTCCAATGCCTAAACTGGTGCAAAGGCCAGCAGCGAAACCATGAGTTTTACTTTTTTCAGCAATCCTGTAGTAAAGCTCACCATTTGTGGCACCTGCCTGAACCCAAGCGCTACTATCTTCGATGTCAACGTCAATAGATCGTAGCTTGGCAAGGTCTATAATTATGAAAGGCGATTCAATTTCGGAGACGTAAGAGACAGCCTCATAATCATGGCCTCCACTGCGGACTCTGAAGTGAATTCCAAGCTGTTTACAGCAAACAACAGCTGCTTGGATGTCAGATTCATTGAGCGGTGTGAAGATAAACTCAGGCTTTGGCACTGAAGGCAAAGTGTACCTGAGGTTTTGAGCAGTAGAAAGTAAAACTGTGGCGAAGGAAGAGTTGTCAATTGGAGTGTACATGGCAGTGGAGAAAGGATAGGGGGAATGTGAAGTAGTTGAGAGGCATTGTAGAAACCTATCCTGAATTGTAAATGAAACTACAAAAGGAGACAGAAGCAAGACTACGAGTATTGAAAGAATTGAAGAACTTGAAAGCACCATTTTTTGCTATCTCCTTGCCTTGTGTTTCAAGAACTCAAGTCCCAAGGTTACTTATATAGTGAGTTGGTAAATAGTTTTTATTCTATTTTTAACAACGTACACACAACTTGTGGCCTAAAAAATGGCTGTGTGAACTGTTGCCATGTGAAGGCGATAACTTAGCAAAATATTTTAGCTGACTTTCTGCTACAGGGCATTTAGAAACCGAAGAGCAACCTGCCCTGGCCACCATTTCACTTCTCATTAAATTATACTCCATTTCACATGCATTCTCTTTAGCCAAGTGAAGTTCCAGGAACCATGTTAGATTTCAGACTGTTACCTACCCTTTGAGATTCTGAAACAACCGACTCTCTGCGATGCTGGAAACTTCAGTGGTAGGAGAACATTACGTGCTTACATAATAATTTCTTCTTTGCAGCCAATCAAGACATATTTTTGTAGGTCCTGAGGGTTGGCAAGGATTCGCTTCCATGGCCAAGCTGTAACAAGAAAGAAAATTATGAATCTTTTAGTTTGAGTACATCTATAAATTTGATCACGTCAATGAATTTAGTTTCCGTATAATATATTATATTGATCCAAAGAAAAACACATGTTGCAACATAATTATATTACTTCTATAATGTTTCTTGTAGTTTTTTTGTTTGACAAATGCTTTGAATTTTGCAAAAGTCTCTCAAATTTGGGGTGATCATGAGTTAAGTTAGAATTTTACCTACTTTTTTATGTGTGATCTAATCGAGTTGTTGTTGTTGTTGGTTTTTATTTTTGTTTTTTAATTTTTTTAACGTGAATTAGGTATTCTTGAGATTTCATACACCAAGAATAATTTTTTTTAATTATTGATTTTTTTTTTTGTAGTTTCTTTGTTTGATAATTGCTTTTAAATTTTCTCTCTCCCATAAAACACATCATCCCTCCTCCCCCTCTGAAATATATACTCGTTTTTATGTCAGAAAATATTTCTGTTGATATACTATACTTTCTATTTTTATTGTTATTGTATTCTTAATTGAAT
This sequence comes from Populus tomentosa, assembly GCA_018804465.1. Taxonomy (NCBI): domain Eukaryota; kingdom Viridiplantae; phylum Streptophyta; class Magnoliopsida; order Malpighiales; family Salicaceae; genus Populus; species Populus tomentosa. The sequence goes on along the minus strand of CM031969.1, from coordinate 45,018,314 downwards.
AATTGAAAGTTTAGAAACTTTTTTGTATTTTGTTTGGTTATTATTCCAGGATAGAAATAGAATCAGAAAAGATTAAAACATGCTTTGTCAGAGAGGAACAAAAACAAAAACAAAATTATTTTTAAAACATTTTTAAAGTGAACTTTTTTTTGAAACAAAAAAAATCAAGGGACATGTTCTTTCTATTTTTGTTTTTGTTATCTTTTTGGTAAATTCATCTTGAAGACAGTTTTTGAGTGAATTCTTATTTTTTAAAACAAAAAAAATATCAAAAGACATTCTTTCTATTTTTTTTTCTATCTTTTTAGTTTTAAAATAGTAACTAAACGATAGCTTATAGTTATTTTTCATATTATTAATATTATCTCGTAACAAAATAATTCCTTACCAATGTGAGAATATTTAAGATTCGTATGGCCTTATTAACATCAACTAACAAAAAAAGAAAAAAAGAAAAAAATATTTTTTAATTAAAAAATTATCATGTGTTTTATTTATTCACAATTTTATGTCAAAAGAGCAAATATTTTCGATTCAAGTAAAGTGACCAAGCCCATGGTTCCAATACAAGTCTCAGTCGAGAATCTGTGTAGAGGTTCAAGACTCAAGATTTTAAGCCATTACAATAATGAATCTCTCCAGAAATGAGAACGCACTCCTAGGTCCAATATATTTAAGGAAATTTAATGAATTTATATAAATATTAGTTTTAAAATTCAAATACAAGAATTAAAAAATGAGACATATGAGCAATCTTTCTCGGAACCTCATCTTATACAAACTGTATGCACATTTCAATACTTTAAATAAACATTTTAATACGTCACATATTAAAATCATTTCTACTCTATATCAAACTTTGTTGGCAAGATTATTTTTATCGAAAGTCAACTGAAAAAATTGACAACATAAATTAAATGGCATTGAAATTGGTCTTAAAATAATTCTTTTACCAACACTAGTTCTAAGCACTTAAGCTCTAATGAAACTGGTTATAATTGTAGAGCAATCATAATGATTAATTCTGACTCGCAACCCAGATGAAGAAACTCGCATGATTGATGATGGGAAACAAAGGGCAATTTCATCTTTAAAAGCTCTCCTTAGGCATCTTGATTTCCCTGTAATTAAGCTAATGCTAATGTCAGCTTAGGCAACTTTGATCATTTGGTCAAAGAAAATTTAAAATTCAGTTTCTAGGGATTATTGATTATTTTTTTTCATCGAAAGACGGATTATTGAATCTAATGGTAGAATGATTTGCATTAAATATTTTCAATTTTTCTGTTTTTGAGAAAATTTTATAATATTTAGAGAATAACTAATAGCATGTTATATTTTACCATCAAGCCTATCACATGCTCCAAAATTTTTTTTCACCGTGATAACATGAGTCTAAAGATAAATATATATTATGATAATAAATTCAAAACTGATGTTGCATTGATTTGCATTGAATCTAATCTTAGCTTTTTTCTAATCAAGTTTACGAGAAGTTCATAAAAAAATGATGAATATATCAATCTAATGAAAAAAAATATGATAAAACAAGTAGCAATATATATATATATATATATATATATATATATATATATATATATATAAAATTCAATAATAGAAGCATTTTCAAGTGAACTTCCAAGTCATCTTGAACTAAATTAAATAGATGGTCTATGTTTCGTTGTGGGTCGGGTCAATTTTTTCTACAACATGAAAACTGAGCATTATTATTGGATTTTAAAGAACAGAAAAAAATCCACAACTTGATACCAAGTCAATGTCAAATAATAATAAAAATTCTAAAAAGGATTTTAAAAAGTACTAAACCTAAATCAGATAAATTATTGAAACTGGTGAATTGGGTCACAAGAATGGGAGAACCTTGAACAATGAATAAATAATCACATAGCAAAATCCTCAATTATAATTTTTTTTTAAAAATATACAACGAGGATAAAATCTTGCACCAAAAATAATTGAAAAAAAAAACTAAGTAGGGATTAAATTGAAAAAAAGATAAATGAAGAAAAGGATAGAAAAAGAGTAATGAAAAAAATGAGGACCAAAATTTGAAAAAAAATATATTAAAATTATAAAGGACAAAATCAAAAGCATAAAATAAATGCAAAGGATGAAAAAACAACAATCAAAAGAATAAGGACTAGATTACAAACAAAAAACAAATTAAATTAAATGCCGAGAGGAATGAAATTGAAAAAAACAAACTTCAAGAAACATTAAAATCAAAGCAAATAGAAATAAAAAGAATAAGGACCAAACCCAAAATAAATAGAAAATGGAGGACATAACTAAATTTTTCAAGGCCTGACATGAAAAACAAGGCCTAAAAGAGAGAAACGAAGGGTAGGAGAAAAAACCCGATCATCACGGAAGCGCCCCCTGCCTTGGTGAACACACCTCTCCAGTAGCTGTATCACATCCTTGTGCATCGCATGAGACGGCAATCGGTTTTTTTGCCACTGTAATTGTCCACACACGCCTTTAGAATAGTGCAAAGGATTGTTGTGTGCTGATGACATGTTTCAACATATTTTTATCAATTTATGAATATGTTAATAAGGTTAATTACAAAAAAGAGCCCAAGGACATACTATTATTACAAAAAAAAAAACCATAGCGCAAAGATAAAAACTCCCTTAGAAGTCATCCTTTGAAACTAAAAGGTCAAAGGTTAACAACATAATTTTACTATATAAAAATATTGTGAAGACAAATAAACCCCTCATTATAAGACCATTTTTTCTAAGCACCCAAGGGTATAAATGTTATTTTATTGTGCAAATTAAAAGAAAAAGATGAAAAACTCTTAATAAAGGACTATATATATATATATATATATTAGATTTCAAGGGCATAAGAGTACTTTTATTGTGCATTATAAAGTTGAACTATAAATTTGCGCCCCGATCAATTCTCAAATGACATTTAGATCTTATGAAAAATTCTATTTTTTCTGAGTGCCAAGGCAATTATTAAAAGGAATGAAGGACCAAATTACTATGAGATTGCTTGAATCCATATTAAATCTTATACAACCCGACCTAACTTGCCATATATTGTCTGCTTTGAGCCTTACCGCCCTCAAACATGCCTTAAAGGCCTCTACTGCCTCAATAAGCTCTCTGGTAGTCCCAAATTTAAAGGCAACCAATCCTTGCCTTAACTCTTGTCCCAGTCCATCTCATAGTCTTTCAACCCTATGTTGTTCACTAGGGGTATAATGTGAAGCAAACATGGAAAGGTCATGAAACCTCATTTCATAGTCAAGCACTGACATGTCCCTTTGTTTCAAGGCTAGAAACTCTTGTTCTTTAATTTTCCGATGATAGGAGGAGTAAAGGTCTATTACACCTAACTAAGAAAAAATATAGAAAACAAAGAAAGGGCTCAAATAGAGGCTCATTATCAAAAGAAAATTGAGAGCATCAAAGGTGAAGTAACTAGACTCACAAATCTGCTCAAAGAAGTGCTGAGTTTCAATAATGGAAAAGGAACATCTGCATAGCCTCTTGTGGAAGTAACATCAACCTATATCCCTCACACCTCTTAGAACTTTAGGGCAGACTTAGTAATTAAGTGACATTTTGTTCCTTTTACCCCTATATAGCCAACTCAAGCTAACCATGGATCTAACAATGGAAGGAACTTTTGATGATAGGTCTACCAGTCTCAGGGACTATGATAAATTGGCTACTTTAAAAGAGAGATTGAGAGCAGTTGAAGAAAATAATCCAACTGATCTTGTATTGGCAATTGAAGTTTGTTAAAGTGCCTAGCTTCATCAGTACACCAGGTTAGAATGCTCAAACACCCATCTCTGATCATACTATAACAAGATGATTGAAGTGATCCATAACTATAAAATGCTAATATATTTCTTTCAGGATAGTTTCATAGGGTTTGCATTGAGCTGATATATGAGATTGAATAGTACTAAGATTAATAAGTGAAAGGATCTGGTAAACACATTCTTGAAGCAATATAAATTCAATCTGGAAACTTCTCTTAACAGAACCAGCCTGATGGCCATGAAAAAAGATGGTGAGATACAACAACACATGTCCAACCTTCATTGATAGAAATAGAAATGATAATGTTGTTTGTCAACACCTTTTAATCCCTTTATTATGAGCATTTGATGGGAAGTGTAGCTCAACATTTCTTTAAAGCTGTGAGGATTGCTGAAAGAACTATACAAGCGATTAAAATGCGAAACATTGGAGGGCCTACCATGGGTTCCAAAATAATAACGAGAGATGAATTAGAATATGGCTTTTAGGTGGGAAATATTAGTTATGTGGTCCAGCCAGGTCTTGCTGTAACGTTAACTGCTTAAATGCCTTTGTCAAAGATTGACATACATTTGCCACTTAAGTTTGTTTACCAACATTTATTAGACTATAGACTTGTTGCCTCGACTCTATTAAATCCCATGCAACCATCATTTTCTAGTTGGTATAATCCAAATGAGAGATGTGAATATCATGGTGGGGTCTTGGGCCATTTGATTGAAAACTATAAAGATCTCAAGTATCAAGTTTGAAAATTGGTAAGCAAGGAACAAATTGAGTTTGTGAAGAATAATGGTACCTACTATATAGTCACCCCTATCTTTAATAATGACCAGTAGCTTGCAAAATGCTGATGAGGCATAGATAATATACAATTACCTATATCGTGAGTGGATCACAAACTTTCAATGAATTGTTCTTTGTTCTTTGTCTTATTATTGTCTTGAAATAAAGAAATGCTTTTTTAAAAGGTATTTTGATAAAATATTTTGACCAAACTCTAACATGCAAAATTAAGGCTAATCAATTTTTAAAGATTAAAAGTGTTTTAATTGCAGAAATGACTCGATGTTCGTTAAAATGGATTGATAAATAATATGGAGTGACCAAACAAATTTGGAACTCACATATGAAATTGAACGGCACATCATGTAGCTAAATTTAAAAGAATGCATAATGATATGTAGTGGATTCGGTAGTCATGGACTTGAGAATTATAATTCCTTGTAAGTCTAAAATTATTACGTTGGATGAGGTTAAAATTTATCGGTTCTAACCGACTCTGCTTGAAATGAGAAAAGATCATCTTTGTTTATTTCTTTCACAATTCTTAAAATATATATCCTTTGCAATCCCAATTTAAGCCTAATAGAATCTCTTTTTCAAAAACAAACCCTGACATAGATCATACCCCACACTAAGGGCAAACGAGATTGTTTTGGTTGAAAAGATGAAGATAATATTAGAACCAATAGTAAGAAAGAATGATAAGAAAGGAAGCCCAACTCTTGAGAAAAGGGCTAGAAGTGAAAAAAAAGCCATAAATTGGAGGGCATCCAAGAAAACTTTGAGGAATGTTATATAAATGCCAAAAAGTAGAAATTGTCTACACTTAAAAGACAAGTCAAGGTTAAAGGTAACAAAATACATATCAAGTCTAGAGGGGTAAAAAAATGTTTTTAATTAAAAAAGACACAACAAATGCCAAAAGTCAATACTAAAAAAAAATTGAGCTAGAAACATGTCTTTTGGTATCTATAATAAAGCCTTTTATGTCTTTAAATAATTAGATTGGTTATCTATGAAATGAAAAAGTTAGATATGCCTTATGACATCTATTAAAAGAATTTTGATCTTTTAGGTGAACATGATTATATGTCATTCTTTTATAAAGATAGTGAAATAAAATTAAGGAGTGATGAGGCTAATGATTGACATAGAACCTTGACCTTTCCTTTGAATTGAATTAAGATAAAAAAGTCTTATGAAGATAAATGATGAGCAATGAGCTTTAATATTCTCTTTACGTTTGAGATTGACAATGAAAGGAGTGACATGGTTATATGCTAATGTTTAACCTTGATGGATAACACTGAAAGTTTTTGACTGATCAAAAATCCTGTTAAGAGTGAGGCATGGTTATTGTTTGATTATGATGAAGTTTCTTGTCTAGTTTTAGGAAACAAGATTTATTAATGAAATATATAGCATGTTTATATGTCATTTCCTCTACAAAGACATTAAGAGAAAGAGAGTTAATGAATAGTTGATGTAGATCCTAGGTCTTTAAAACCCTCAAATACCTTTTAAGCCTGTGAATTTTTCCTTTCTTTCATAGCCATAAACCATAAACTGCATTACATGATTTTAAAAGCTCTTTTTAATCAAGTAAGCAATTTGAATTGATAAATGATGCTCTCATAACTTGAAGAGCTTTTTCATAAGGGTCGTGGCCTCACGAACTAAGCTATTGGTTATTATACATGTTGATAAAATGGATGCTCAAAAGATAAATTTTGAATGGAACCTTGATCTTTACTCAAAACCTTCTAGTATTGAAATTCACAGAAGGTCACCTTGTCACATACCATCAAATGACATCTAAAATCAGATATTAAAATTGACATAAAGAACCACAGAAAAACTATTTTAATCTTACAATATGTCAAATTTTGTTTTCAAAATACAAAACAATCAAAGGATTACATGTATTGAATGACATGTTGGGTCTTTGACCAAAGAAACTTGTTTTTTAAAAATACTTTAAAAAACTAACATCTCTATGATTTCATTTCAATAATTATACTTGAATAGATAATGTTACTACTCAATTTTTTACCCATGTTTTGATAAACTTTTTGGAAAATCCAAAAATAGTGAAAAACAATAAAAATCCAAAAAAAATATGTTTTTAATATATTTGCATCATTTTTAGCATTGCAACATCGTCTAAAAAAAAAATTAAATTTTCAAGGGTCTTTCGAGCGCGTTCAACTTTTCACATGTCATTTTTAAAATCATTGATTTTCCTCATTGAGTCGACATTGATATTGCTTGTTTTCAAAAAATAAAAAAAATTAAGAAAAATCAAATTTTCAAAAAAAAGAAAGAAAGTTGGGGGACTAATTTTGAGTCCCAAGCAATATTTTATCTATAAATATAGGTCCACAACTCACACAAATGGGGGGCAGTTTTGAAAGGAAAAAAAAAGAGGGGGAACCTAAACCTATCTAACCAAACAGCTGTCCCCTACTTGGCTTTGATTTTCTTTTTTCTCTTCGAAACTAGCTGTTCAAGCCCTTTCCCCTTGGCTTGGAATTTTCCTCCACACCGTCTCCAACCTTTTCTTCTTCCCTTAGCCACACACCCGATAGAAACCATAGCTCGCTTTCTCCTGTCACAGCCCCCAAAACCATTTTTCCTTCTCATAGCCGACCCCAACAGCCCTATCGCCGGCCTTTACCAACTATCCCCTACAGACCCGAACCAGAATCTCCACATCCACTGACAGTACCACCCCTCGGTTCTCTCTTTGCCCTCACAAATCAGCCTCTATTTTCCCTTTCCATCTCCTTCCCCTTCATTTCCTTTTCTCCGCCTACCCATTGGTTTTTCCCAAACCAGAGAGCCTTCACGCTCCCCTTCCACCTCAGCGCCATCCACAAACTGGCCTCCAGCAACAGCCCTTCTCCAGCAGCATGCCCACAGGTGCTGTCCCTTTCTCATTCGCCAGAGCTACCCGCCTTCTTCAACCAGCAGTGATGGCCCGCTCCTCATGCAACAACGCCTGCCTCCTCTAGCTCCTCCTCCATAGACGTCATCCCACACAAGCTAGACCCCTACCTATAGTAGAAGAGGCGAAGATGAAAACCAAAAAAGGCAGATCTGTAGTGAGGCAAATCTAAAAGAGAAGGCAGAGGAGCAAAAAATTGAAAAAACTAAGAAAAATTGAATTGACTGTATTGTGCGTTGTTTCCCTTGTTGCAGGTGACGGTGACCTTCACTGCTAGTGAGGAAGTGAAGAGGGGAGGAAGCCATTACAGCCCCCCATGCTGTTTGGATTTCACGGCGGTGCATGAACCCATGCGCCGCCATTGTTCCAGCACTGTTCCGAATTGTTTTGGATTATTTTGTAATTTTTAGATTGTTTAATGTAATTTTTGTTTATTTTTGAGTTTTTATAATTTGTACTTTGTAAATGTGGATGTAAAAGAAAAGAAAATAAAATAAAAGAAACAAAAAATATATAGTAAAAGTGAGTGTGTGTGTTTGGGTTTTCATTTATTTATTTATTTATGGATTTTTTTTATGATAAAATCGTAAAGATTAAAGAAGAATTTAATATTTTGATTTGCTCACGGTCAAGAATTATAAACTTACGTGTAAGTCGTATTTCTAATATTCGATGAAAAGATAATTATTAAAACTTCTTTAACACATTAAAGCCACGAAGCAACTTACCTCAGGTAAGTGTGTTAGGGGTGCTAATACCTTCCCTAACCACAATCAGTCCCTCACCCATGAATCTCTGACAAAACCAGTACACCTGGGTTTCCTAGTACCCCTTAATTAAATACTAGGTGGCGACTCCCAATGAAGCAAGCAAAGCATAACGAAAAATCACCAATAGACGCCGCGCGGGTGACGTGCGATAAAATGGCGACTCCACTAGGGAAGGTATTGTTTCTGACAATACTGGATTTTTATCCATGCATTTTGTAGAATTGTCTCATGCATCACATTTCTTTATTTTTGAAAGCACACACAAGCTTTTAGGTTAGGTGGGGAATTAGCGATCTACCCTATGACTATTGATAAGGGTTCAAATGCGTGAAACACCCAACTCATATCTGAGTGCCTGCTAGGTAAGGGTGGGTATACGTACCTTAATCATTTCTTACAACGCCCCTATACTGTCTTTACGAAGATCGTCACTGGATATATATGAGACCCTTTTGAGACTAGGTAGAAAACCTATCCATGTTCACATAATGAATAGAATCTGTCCTTAGGTTGCATGTGCTATCTTTATTTGCATCACGACAAACCTTTCTTAAAGCATCTTGAACTCCACTTGTGGGTGACACAATGACCGTCACTCAGAAAATTTTCATTGTCAAGTTTGGGCAAGAATCACGATTCTTATTTCATCATACAAGAGTTACAACCATATGTCACCCCTCGAAAGGCGAGTTCATCATATAGATTACATGCTCATATATTTGTCATGCATGCATCGGGATGAAAAGTAGGTTCCCTCACCTGAGGTCTATTATACTGGACTGAGAAAAGTTGGAAAATAAGGAATGGGGTTCGATAAGAGGGTCATTGTCTAAAGGAAATTGAGAGCATCAAATGTGAAGTAGCTAGACTCGATCTGCTTGAACAAGTGCTGAACTTCAAGAGTGGAAAAAGAATGTTTGCACAGCCTCCTATAGAAGCACTGTCAGTCTGTGTTCCACACAAGGAAAATGACACGACCAAAAGATTGATGTCTTCTCCCAAGTGCAGGAGTGTCGAAGTAATAAATAACCCGGCAAGACCGGGGTTGAACCATAGAGAGGTTAATTGTATAAATTATAAATAACAAGACGACAACAACAACAACAAGAATAATAATAATAATACTCGGTACGTGACGTTGTTATACCCGAGAATGATCTAAAAGATCGGGTCATAGGTTTCCAGCCTATATACTGAGTTTATGAAAAGATCAAAGAGATATATTATATAATATAAACATAATGTAAATAATAATAATAATAATAATAATAATAATAATAATAATAATATTAATAGTAATAGTAATAGTAGTAATAATAGTAGTAGTAGTAGTAGTAGTAGTAGTAGTAGTAATAATAATAATAAAAGAAGAAGATGAAGAAATTAATGAGAATTTTGAGATGAAAGATTAATGTAAGCATTAAATAATGATAAAAACAAATGTCAAGGTTAGAGGATCCACTAATGATATTTCAAACAAGTATAGTATAAACTCTTATTATTCAATTGGAAATCACATACAAAGGAGGTTCCAATCGGATGATTTCTCATTAATAGCTCATTATAAATTATTAACATGATCATATTAATTATCTTATTTACATAACACCAAACTTTTAAATATTGTCAGGAATTCATGATGTTAACTGATGTTAACAACAAATCAAGTTCCTTTCATAGCCCAGTTGTAGGTAATACCATACGGTAGGGTTATGAGAGTGCTAAGCATTTGTTGTACCAAGTGTTATACAACACAAATCTAGATTAACCATTTAACAAGCAAGGTATTAAGAATTAGTAAGATAAAAAGATAAGACATGTTAATATTAAACATAAAGGTCCATGTTGAGTTTACAACATACTTATTCTTACACCATTGGTGTAACCTTTTCACCTTGACATCATAAACTTAGCTAAACATAATAAAGAAGAGAAACATAAATAAACAAAACAAGAACATAAATAAGATACAAGTTAACTAAGAAAATGAAAAGCATAAACAAGATATTAATGAAAGCAAAACTTAAAAATTACAAAAAAATATAAAGAGAGAAATAAAGAGCATGAACTGATCTGAACAACCCAGCCCCCAAATGCATGGCAAATGCCTCCTTTTATAGGCCAAAATTTGGAATTATTGATTTGATGACTAATTGTTGAGTGGGTGGCTAAATTTTGACTTGGTGAAAATCCTTATCTTCTTGTCTGAATAAAACAAAAATGCTACCATCCGAACTGGGTCCACTAGAAAACATGAAAGTTGTAAGAAATTGACTCAGCTTTCCAGAAAAAAAATAGAGGTCATTTGGACTTCTAAAACTCTAGATATGGGCCAAACACTGAATAGTGTTCGAACTGCAGGACAGATTCAGACTTTTCCGTTGTTGCTATAATTTGGACTTGAAAACGACCTTCTTAGATCTTGATGAAAACATGAAAGTTGTAGGCCTATGTCTTACTGAATCTGTGTAAAAATTTGAGGTTATTTGGACATCTAGAACTCGAGATATGATGCAATTACCGAACAATATTCCAGTTTGGACTGCACCAACATCTCTTTTCTAAGTTTAACCCTCTCTTTATCTTCACAAATTTCAATAGTTGAATTCATCAATCAATCCTTTGATTTATGTGATAGGCCTGCATTTAAGATGAACATTTACCATATATTAGGGCATTTTATAGTATTAGACTTGTTATTATAAAACATGCTTTAGCTAAGGAGTTATTGATACTTTAAGTGTAAAATGATGATATAAAACCTTAATAAATATACATTTTTAAGTACTAATCAGAAAACATCATTGAATTTTCTCCTTAGCACTCCATCAGTAGGGGCCATAAACACTAAAGTGGCACCACCTCTCATTCATTTCAATGATGAACAATAGCAACGCCTTTAGTAATCAACAAAAGACAATCTCCTTTTTGGTTCAATTGCACTGTTAATGGTTCACTGACTCCACATCTTTCAATGGCATCCAATAACTGTCAGCCTTTTATACCATGAGCAGAAGCTTTCTTTCTAGCCACATTTTCTGTGAACTCCATTCTAGTCTAGCAACACAGGATGTTGGTATTGAAAACATGACTTTACATTGAACTTCAACATAGCAAAGCTCTTTCAACAGAGATATGTTTGTCGTTTTGCCAATGAGGAATACAAGTTGGGATGTAATAGCTTCAGAAACTATGAAAATTTAACCCACTAGTTTCAGCATCAAAACACTATAATAGGCAGAAGACAAAGATATGTTTGTTGCTCTATTGGTGCTTGTTTGTTGCACCATTCGGGAGAAACCGAAGAGGAAATATAGGAGATTCATGGTCATCATTTTCTCCCCTAGTAGAGACAATGTGTGATTCCATATGTCGGAAGTGGCGATGCTGCACGCTGCCAAGGTTACCTAGCTGTTGGGAGGTTCCAACAATCCTCAAACAACCATAACAACATTGGAAGATTGATATAATGCTACTATAAGGATTGCCGAAGGAATTGAGCAAGCTTTGAAGATGGGAAAGATTGAAGGTTATACCATGGGTGCCAAAACAATGATGAGAGATGAATCAGAAGATGATCCTAAAGGTGAGAAACCTTAGTTATTTTGCTTAGTCAGAACTTGCTATGGTACTGCTCAAATGTCTTTGCCAAGATTGACATACCTCAGCCACGCAAGTTTGTCTAAAAGCATCTGTTACGCCCCAGACTTGTCGTCATGACTCCGTCAAATCCCATGCAACCACTATTTTATAGGCGGTATAATCCAGACATGACAGGTGAATATCATGGTGGGGTCTTGGGCTATTCATTTGAATAGTTGCAAATTTTCAAGAATCGAGACCGGATAATGGTGAGCAAGAAGTGAGTTGAGTTTGTGAAAAATGATGTCATCAACCATATTGTCACCAGAACATCCTCAGATTGACAAAAGATCGAAAATGCTTGGTAAAGCACAAATATTGCCAGAAAAGCTGATCCAAGAATGATGCTGAATTGTCAATCATTTTGTTGTGGAGTTTTGCCTTTTTGCATTTGGTTTTGGGGTCACATCTCATCCTTGAATGAAACATGTCTTTCTTTTATCTTCCTTTTGTTTTGAAATCAAAAGATGCTTCTTTTAAAGGGTATTTTGACAAAATATTTTGATCAAACTCCAACATACAAAATTAAGGCTAGTCAATCCTAAAAGATTAAAAGTGTTTTTGATTGCAGAAATGACTCGATATTTGTTAAAATGGCAAGATAAATAATATGAGGTGACCAAATAAATTTTGAACTCACACTTGAAATTGAACCACACACCATGTAGCTAAATTTTAGCAGTATGCATAATGACATGTAGTGGATTCAGTCGTTATGGACTCGCGAATCATGATTCTTACAAGTCCAAATTATTAAACCGGACGAGGTCAAAATTTATCGGTTCTAACTGACCTTGATTGAAATGAGAAAATATCATATTTTATATCACTTCACTTTCTAAAGATATATATCCCTTGCAATCCCCATTTGAGCATGATAGAATATTTCTTTTCAAAAAAAACCCTGACTAGGATCACACCCCACACTGGGGGCAAATAAGAGATTTTTGTTAGTAAAGATGAAGACAATGTTAGAATCAATGGATAAGGGGAAGGCTAAAAATAAAAGTCCAATAATTGAGAAAAGGCTAAAAGAAAAAAGACATAGACTGGGGGCATGTAAGAAAACTTTGAGGAAGGCTATGAGAAAGCAAAAAAAGAAAAAAAGAAAAAAAAAGGTAGAAATTGCCAACGCTTAAAGGCAAGTCAAAGATTAAGGAGAACGCTTATCAAGTCTAGGAAGGGCAAAATAAGTTTCAATAAATGAAAGAGACAACAAATGCCAAAAGTCAATACGAAAAAAAATATTGAGTTACAAATATTATCTTTTGGTATCAATGATAAAGCCTCTAATGATTAGATTGGTTATTCATCAAGGAAGAAGTTAGATTTGCTTTATGACATATGTTAAGAGAATTCTGAGCTTTGAGGTTAACAAGGTTATATGTCACTTTCTCTACAAAGACAACAAGAGAAAAAGAATTGATGAATAATTGATGTTGATCTTAAGTCTTTGAAACCATCAAACACTTTTTTGAGCTTGTGAATTTCCCTTTCTTTCATAGCCATGAACCATAGCCTGCATTACGTGCTTTTAGAAGCCCTTTTCAATTAAGTAAGCAATCTGAACTGATAAATGGTGCTCTCAAAACTAGAAGAGCTTTTCTATAAGGGTCATGACTTCATGAATTAAGCTACTGGTTATTATGCATGTTGATAAAATAAATGCTAAGAAAAGAAACAACATTTCTTGATAAAGCGTGAGCATCTTGTTTTTGAAATTCAAAAAAATATCACCTCAACATAAACAATAAAAAAGATATACCCAAAATCAAAGTTTAAAGTGGACACAAAGAACCATGGGAAAAGCCCTTTTAATCTTGTAACAGGTCAATTTCTGTTTTCAAAATTCAAGACAATCACAGGATTATATATTTTGAATGATGTGTGTTGGGTCTTTGACTAAAAAGCTTGATTTTCAGAAGATCTTTTCCAAAACTGATATCTCTCTAATTTCATTTCAACAATTAGACTTGAATAGACATGACATTTGAAGTATGAGATTTGATTCCAGAAGTATGAGATTTGATTCCAGAACAAGAAAGATTGTCGAACAAAAAAGAACATTGATTGTGTCTGCAAAATCCTCGACCAAAATGACATCAACTCTTCTCAACACTCCTTAAAAAGTTGAGACACCTTAAGACAATACAATGGACCCCGAAAGGAAAAACAAGCAGTATGCATATCAGCTAGGTGGCAAAGAAAGATGATTAAATGAAGAATCGATAAACGAAGGACAATGTGGTTCAAAGAAAGATAATCAATGAATGAGCACATTTAGATCACACCGGGGGCAATATTGTTCAAAAACATTCTATGATATAGTGAACTCCAGCAGCAATTGGGAACAATGTTGCACTTGAAGGACATCTTCATATCTTCATCTTGGGTTACCCTCTGAAACATGGCTATAACAGATGTAATTGCATAGTTGCATTTGAATGAATGTTAGAAAGATACACACCACCAAGATTGACTATGGGACCATTTGTTTTAGAGCTCAAAGATGCACTTCATCACATGAATATGAGTGATAAAATGAACATCATTGATGATGCCAATGCATTTCTTTTCACAATCTGATTCGACAAGATGAGAGGAATCCATTGAGAAGAATATTGAGCATTTAACAAAGAGCCTTTGTTGAAGCTATGAGATTTATGTTTGGATAACTCGACATTTCCAAGAAGGCTAGTGATAACATATACTTGAAGAGTATTGTTTCAAGTTTAAGGTAAATTTATGACTGATTGACAATCTGGATGGGTGTTTGGCACGATGCGTACAATCAATGAGAGAACAATTCTCAAAATAATCCAGAAGATGAATGATCGGTTAAGCTCATTCATGATGAATCAAGCAACACCACACTTAGAGGCACACTCATGCTTGATAAACAATGGGGGGAGTAATCATCACAGACAACCTAAAATAGGCACAACACTTACAGCTGAGTTGATGGCTAGCACACGGATAAGCTGGTAAATCAGAAGGACAAAGAAGGCTCTGGAATGCAAATAAAGGCACCTTATGATGATGGAACATCAAAGAAGGGGGGGACCTATATTCCAAATCAGGTAAGAATGCATGTAGGTTATCTAATCTCAAAACATTGCATAATTTTTTTTGAATTGTTACAGGAAAAATCCTCAATGAGGTCCAGCAAGATTGTGGAAAATGAAAGAAGCATTGCATTGATGATAACAAAGAATCGGTTTTGATCATGAAATAAGAAGAAGATGAGATGAACCCTACCATTAGAAAAATCTTAAAGAAATGAAAAGATCAACCTTGCCATCGGGAAGCCCCGAGTTTTCAAACCCTACGATCGAGAATTATCAATAAGCACCAAGTTTTCCAGCCCTTCTCCTGTCATCCCTTCAGGATTTTGCCATGTAAGTCTCATTTTTCACACTTGTCACATCACATCTTCCACTTGGGTAGGTCACCCATTACAATGAGGTCACACTTCACATCATCTTCCACTTGGGTAGGTCACCCATTATAATGAGATGACACTTCACATTCTTTTCCATCTGGGTAGGTCACCAATTACAAGGAGACCGCACTTCATATATTTTTCATCTGGGTAGGTCACCCATTACAACGAGACCATTTTTCACATTCTTTCATTTGGGTAGGTCACCCATTACAATGAGACTACTTTTTACATTTTTTGGTTTTGGTTAAAAAAGGTCGCTATATGTGATCTCAAGTAGCTTTGGTTAAAGGGAATCGCCAGATGAGATTTCAGGTTGATCAAGCTACATATATTTTTTAGTTCTAGTTGAATGAGGTTGCTAGATGGGATCTCAGGTAGCTTTGGTTAAAGGGAATCACCATATGGGATTTCAGGTTGATCGAGCTATATATATTGTTTAGTTCCAGTTGAATGAGGTCACCAGATGGGATCTCAGGTAGCTTTGGTTAAAGGAAATCGCCATATGGGATTTCAGGTTGATCGAGCTACACATATTTTTTTAGTTCCAATTGAATGAGGTCCCTAGATGGGATCTCAGGTAGCTTTGGTTAAAGGGAATCGCCAGATGAGATTTCAGGTTGATCGAGCTATGTATATTTTTTAGTTCCAGTTGAATGAGGTTGCCAGATAGGATCTCAAGTAGCTTTGGTTAAATGGAATTGCCAGATGGAATTTCAGGTTGACCGAGCTACATATATTTTTTAGTTCCAGTTGAATGAGGTCGCCAGAGGGGATCTCAGGTAGCTTTGGTTAAAGGAAATCGCCAGATGGGATTTCAGGTTGACTAAGCTGCACATATTCTTTGGTTTTGGTTTTGGTTTAAAGAGGTCGCTAGATGGGATCTCATGTGGCTTATGTTAAAGGGAATCGCCAGGTGGGATTTCAGGTTGATCGAGTTACACACATTCTTTGGTTTTGGTTAAAGGAGGTCGCCAGATGGGATCACAAGTTAATGAAAAAAAAGAGAGAAAGAAAGAAAGAAGAGAAAGAAAAGAAAAAGAAATAGAAAAAAAAATATAAGGTCTTTAGATGAGTGGATATTCAGCAAGTTAGGAAGACAAGAAGACAAGTTTTCTTTACAAAGCTTACTATGCAAAATATTGAGTAGTTTTGCTTCGTAAGCACTGTAAAGAGGGGGCATTTATTGCTACCCAAATTTTGACCCATGTTTTGATAAATTTTTTAGAAAATCCAAAAATAGTGAAAAACAACAAAAATAACAAAAAAATATTTTTAATATATTTGCATCATTTTTAGCATTTTCAATGTCATCTAAAAAAAAGAATTAAATTTTCAAAGGTCTTTCGAGCGAGTTCAACTTTTCACATGTCATTTTTAAAATCAATGATTTTTTTCATTGAATCGACATTGATATTGTTTGTTTTCAAAAAATATAAAAAAATTAAGGAAAATCAAATTTACAAAAAAAAAGTTGGGAGACCAATTTTAAGGCCCAAGCAATATTTTACTTATAAATATAGGTCCACAACTCGCACAAGTGGAGGGCACTTTTGAAAGAAAAATACAAAAAAAAAGGGGGAAACCTAACCCTAAACCTATCTAACCAAACAGCCGCCCCCCACCCGGCTTTGATTTTTTTTCTCTCTGAAACAAGCCGTTCAAGCCCTCTCCCCCCCGACTTGGAATTTTCCTCCTCCACACCGTCTCCAACCTTTTCTTTTTCCCTCAGCCACACACCTGATAGAAACTAGAGCTCCCATTCTCCTCACACAGCCCCCAAAACCATTTTTCCTTCTCATAGCCGACCCCAACAGCCCCATCGCTAGCCTTCACCAACTATACCCTACAGACTCGAACCAGAACCTCCACATCGACCGACAGTACCACCCCTCAGTTCTTTCTTTGCCTTCACAAATAAGCCTCCCTTTTCCCTCTCTATCGCCTTCCCCTTCATTTCCTTTTCTCAGTCGACCCATTGGTTTTTCCCAAACTAGAGAGCCTTTACGCTCCCCTTCCACCTCAACGCTGTCCAAACTGTCAGCCATCAGCGTCGTCCATAAACTAGCTTCTAGCAATAGCCCTTCTCCAGCAGCACGCCTACAGGTGCCGTCCCTTCCTCATTCACTAGAGCTGCTTGCCTTCTTCAACTAGCAGTGACGACCTACTCGTGCACCAGCGCCTGCCTCCTCCAACTCCTCCTCCATAGACCCCGTCCCACACAAGCCGAACTCCTACTTGTAGCAGAAGAGGCGAAGATAATAACTAAAAAAGGCAGATATGCAGTGAGACAGATCTAAAAGAGAAGGCAGAGGAGCAAAAATCTGAAAAACTAAGAAAAATAGAACCAACTGTATTGGGCGTTGTTTCCCTTGTTGCAAGTGACGGTGACCTTCATCGCCGGCGAGGAAGTAAAGAGGGGAGGAAACCTTTACAACCCCCACACTGTTTGGATTTCATGGCGGCGCGTGAACCCACGCATCGCCACTGTTCCAGCATTGTTTTGAATTATTCAAGGTGCACCATATTAATATGAGTGATAAATGAAACATCATTGATAATGACAATGTATTTCTTTTCACAATCTGATTAGAAGGGCTACAAGGAATTCATTAAGAAGAACATTAAGCATACAATAATGAGCCTTTACTGCAAGCTATGAGATGCATGTGTGGATGATTTGACAATTCTATGAAGGTTGATGATAACATATACTTGAAAAGTATGTTTCAACTGAAGGTAAATTTATGGCTGATTGAAGGTTGATGATAACATATACTTGAAAAGTATGTTTCAACTGAAGGTAAATTTATGGCTGATTGACGATCTAAGATGAGGTCAACATTAGAAAACCTGTTGATGATTGTTGGTAAGATGCACACAACTAATCAGAGAAAAATTCTTGAGAGAATCCAGGAAATAAATGATTTTTTAAGCTCCTTCATGATGAAACAAACAACACCACACTTCGAGGCACGGTTAAGCTTGATGATTAGTACTTAAAAGTGCATATTTATCAAGGTTTTATATCATCATTTTGCACTTAAAGTATCAATAACTCCTTAACTAAAGCATGTTTTATAATAACAAGTCTAATACTATAAAATGCCCTAATATATGGTAAATGTTCATCTTAAATGCAGTCCTATCACATAAATCAAAGGATTGATTGATGAATTCAACTACTGAAATTTGTAAAGATAAAGAGAGGGTGAAACTTAGAAAAGAGATGTTGGTGCAGTCCAAACTGGAACACTATTCGGTAATTGGGTTATATCTCGAGTTCTAGATATCCAAATGACCTCAAATTTTTACACAGACTCAGTAAGACATAGGCCTACAACTTTCATTTTTTCATAAAGATCTAAGAAGGCCGTTTTCAAGTCCAAATTATAGCAACAATGGAGAAGTTCGAATCTGTCCTGCAGCCCGAACACTGTTCAGTGTTTGGCCCATATCTGGAGTTCTAGAAGTCCAAATGACCTCTATTTTTTTTCTGGAAAGCTGAGTCAATTTTCTACCACTTTCATGTTTTCCAGAGGACCCAGTTCGGATGGTAGAAGTTTTGTTTTATTCAGACAAGAAGATAAGGATTTTTACCAAGTCAAAAGTTGGCCACCCAGTCAACAATTAGTCATCAAATCAATAATTCCGAATTTTGGCCTATAAAAGGAGGCATTTGCCATGCATTTGGTTGGCTTGGTTGTTCAGATTAAGTTCATGCTCTTTATTTCTCTCTTTATATTTTTTTTGTAATTTTTAAGTTTTGCTTTCATTAATATGTTGTTTATGCTTTTCATTTCCTTTCCTTTACTTAGTTAACTTGTATTTTCTTTATGTTCTTGTTTTGTTTGTTTATGTTTCTTTTCTTTATTATGTTTAGCTAAGTTTATTATGTCAAGGTGAAAAGGTTACACTAATGGTGTAAGAATAAGTATAGTGTAAACTCAACATGGACCTTAATGTTTAATGTTAACATGTCTTATCTTTTTATCTTACTAATTCTTA
Organism: Populus tomentosa; assembly: GCA_018804465.1. Taxonomy (NCBI): domain Eukaryota; kingdom Viridiplantae; phylum Streptophyta; class Magnoliopsida; order Malpighiales; family Salicaceae; genus Populus; species Populus tomentosa. The sequence goes on along the minus strand of CM031969.1, from coordinate 44,998,907 downwards.
ATACCTTGCTTGTTAAATGGTTAATCTAGATTTGTGTTGTATAACACTTGGTACAACAAATAGTTGGCACTCTCATAGCCCAACCATATGGTATTACCTACACCTGGGTTATGAAAGGAACTTGATTTGTTGTTAACATCAGTTAACATCATGAATTCCGGACAATATTTAAAAGTTTGGTGTTATGTAAATAAGATAATTAATATGATCATGTTAATAATTTATAATGAGCTATTAATGACAAATCATCCGATTGGAAACTCCTCCGTGTGTGGTTTCCAAATTGAGTAATAAGAGTTTATACTATATTTATTTGAAATACCATTGGTGGATCCTCTAACCTTGACATTTGTTTTTATCATTGTTTAATCCTTACATTAATCTTTCATATCAAAGTTCTCATTAATGTCTTCCTCTTCTTCTTCTTTTATTATTATTATTATTATTATTATTATTATTTCTACTATTAATATTATTATTATTATTATTATTACTACTATTATTATTATTATTATTATTATTATTTACATTCTGTTTATATTATATAATATATCTTTTTGATTTTTTCATAAACTCAGTATATAGGCTGGAAACCTGTGACCCGATCTTTTAGATCATTCTCAGGTATAACAACGCCACGTACTGAGTATTATTATTATTACTACTACTACTACTACTACTACTACTACTATTATTATTATTATTATTACTATTACTATTATTGTTGTTATTGTTGTTATTATTGTTGTTGTTGTTGTTGTTGTTGTTATTGTTGTCGTCGTCTTGTTATTTATAATTTATACAATTAACCTCTCTGTGGTTCAACCCCGGTCTTGCCGGGTTATTTATTACTTCGACATTCCTGCACTTGGGAGAAGACATCAATCTTTTGGTCGTGTCACTTGATAAACAATGAGAGCAATAATCACAGCGGACAACCTAGGATGGGCACTACACTTATATTTAAGTGGAGGATTGACAAACAATAAACTGAAATGAGACAATGAATCAAAAAAATATAGAAGACTTTTGAATACCAAACAAAGGCACCCTATAAAGATGGAGCATCAAAGAAGGGGGCTTATATTTCAAACTAGGTAAGGATGCATGCATGTTATCTAACCCTAAAGCATTGCATAAATGTTTTTGTATTTTTCAAATTTTTACAAGAGAAATCCTTAATGAAATCTTACAAGATTTTGATGAATCTGAGTGGACAAAGAAAGAATCTTTGATCTATGATAGCAAGGAATCCAAGTTCAAACCTCGCAATCAGGAAACACCAAGAAATTCAACCTTGCAATCAAGAAGAAAAGTGAGAAGAACCTTACTATTAGAAAATTTTCAAAAAAAGAAGAAGATCAACCATGTCATCAGGAAGAATCTTCAAGAAGCACCGAGTTTTCAAAACCCTGCGACCGGGAAGTAACAAACATTTTGGTTCTAGTTAAAAGGGATCGCTAGATGAGATCTTAGGTTCACCAAGCTGAAGGCAACATTTTGTTTTTGGTTAAAGGGGATCGCTAGATGGGATCTCAAGTTGATCGAGTTGAAGCCAAAGACCAATGTTCTAGTTAAAGGGAGTCTCTAGATTAAGATTTCAGGTTAATCGAACTGAAGGCAACATTTTGGTTTTTGTTAAAGGGGATCACCAGATGGGATCTCATGATGATCGAGCTGAAGACAAAGACCAAGGTTCTGGTTGAAGGACATCTACTTGGTGGGAGCAGTTGAAGAAGACAAGAGAGAGACCTGGGAAAGTATGAATCCTTGTGTCGTGCCAGCCCCTTTTGTTCCAAAAAAAGATGGGTCATGGCGTATATGTGTGGACAATCAAGCCATAAATTGGATCACAATAAAATAAAAGTACCCTATATTGTGTTTAGATGACATGTTAGATCAGTTGGCAGGGTCTAAAGTATTTTCCAAGATTGATCTCAAGAGCAGGTATCATCATATTAGAATCAGACCGAGAGATGAATGGAAGACAACCTTTAAAAATCACTAGGGTTTATATGACTGGATGGTCATGCCATCTAGACTGTCTAATGCTCCTAGTACATTCATGAGGTTCATGCATGAGGTATTAAGGTCATTCATGGGCAGATTTGTCGTCATCTATTTCGATAACAGTCTCATTTGTAACCCCACTCTAGAGTCTCATTTGGAGCACTTGCAGGTTGTTTTTGATATTTTGAGGAAGGAATAGTTGTATGTCAAGTGAAAGAAATGTAAGTTCTTCACAATGTTTATAGGTATAGGTGAACAATGTTTTCCTTACACCTTTTAGTTTTCTTTTTTTACTTGAAATCTCACTTAACAATTTAAGCTTTTGGGTTGAGATAGTTTTTTAACATCATATTATACTTTAATGACCAAGTAATCAAAAACTTTACCTAACAACTTAAGCTTTTAAGTTATAATGATTCTTATTAAAGATTTAATAGATTTTCACTAGCCCACGCTTTTAAATCAGATGAGAAGAAATGTTTGACATGAGTGAGCCCTAACAGGAAATCATGTGCATAGTTAATGTCTTGCAATATATGTAGGATAGTTTCCCAATCAATACTATTTGGGAAATATAGAGCCATCAAACAAGGTGTGTTCAAAATGCAGGATAATTTCAAGACATAGAGCCAATAGACATGGTATGTTGATCATGCTCATGATAATTTACAAAAGAAAAGTATGTATACTAGAGAGAAAACAAAAGAGACTTCATATATATTATTGTGTTTATTCTACAAGTTCTTACAACTATTTATATAGAAAATGAGCTAGGGAGCTTTATAAGTGATGAAAACATAATTACAACAACATCATATCCCATACTTGTAGCACATAGATTAGACATGATTATAGGAGCAACAAATCGCATGATATTAGCCAAGATACAAGTCCATAATCCTAGCCAACACTGGAAAGATCGAATTCGCTAAGAAAAATAATTTTATGACACAAACTTGAAGTGATTAGAACTTGAGAAAAATTTGAGGTTGCTCGCAAATATTCAGATTAATAATTATTTTTTAAAAATAAAAATAAAAATTTTAATCACACACTTGTATGTGGATTGAGAAATATAATATATTTTTTAATGGTTTCTCTAAGATTCATGGCTTCTAGATGAATCTTGGCGTCAAGGATTCATGACAAAAAGTGATTCCCAGATATATCAGGAGCAGTAATTTCAAGTTTCGTCACATTTAATATTATCTATAAAAAAAAATTAATAAAATAAAATCATGAATATAAAAGCAAACAAAATCTTTTAAGAATGCTATTTAGTTCTTTAGAAATACTAGTTCTTCAAAAACTGTATTTAAATTAAATACAGTTTTTGAAGAACTAGTATTTCTAAAGAACTAAATAACAGTCTTAATTTATTTAATTCTTCAAACAAAAAAAACTTACAATACTAGTTCTTTAAAAGCTTTAAATATTGATGAATAAAAAAGAAAAAAAAATCAAAATAAGTTATAGAGCCAAATATATTCCATAAAGTACGAACAATAATGAAAAGATAAAAAATATTGAAATTGATGCAAGACACGTAACATAGGAGTTCATGTTTATCGATATTTTAATATAAATTATGTAGAGTAATCATGTTAATAACATGTTAAAAAAAAAGAACAAGTAAAAATATACATATTTAAAATAAAACTTAAAAGAGAAGTTCATATCTTTTTCTTGTATATTTTTCTCAATGATTAGAATAAAAGACAAATAGTTTATTTATAGTAGAAGAAAATGAGAATATTAAAAAACATTACGAAACCCAAGTGTCATGAAAAACTAAAAGATAACTCTGAGGGGTAGCTCAACTGGTTAGACCTTGAGTTTACTCCTCAATAGTCATGAGTTTGAGTCCTCTTAGGGCCACTGGAAGCTTACATGGTCATTAACTTTAAGGCCTGAAGGATTAGTTGAGATGCACATAAGCTGACCTGAACACCCATATTAATAATAAAAAAAACCTAAAAGATTAAATTCAAGAATCATAAAATCTAAGAATTATAATGTGCATTTAATATATATAATTATAGATTTTATAACAAAAGGGTTCTCCGATGAAAAATATTGTGCTAACAATAATAAAATCAATGAACAGAGTATGTCATATTGTAGTGGTCCAAGTATATTTTTTATTCATAAAACAAAATATAAGGCACTGTGTTGTGATGACTGAAAATCGTCATCTCAATAATTTATTACAAAACCTAACTGGTTAGAAGTGACAATAAAATATTGAAGTTTGCAAACAAGGCAGGAAAGCGTAGTCCCAACTATTATTTGCAACCTCTACAGGCTGGCCTCCTCCATCAAATGAACTAAATCCAAGGAGGCATGATTTATTGGATGATTCCTCTTCACTTTCTTTTCCTCATAGAAATTGGAAGAGGCGGGATGCTCTGTTCATGCCTGAAGAAGTTGCCAGCATCAACTTTGGTCTTCACTTTTACCAATCTCTTGAAGTTACCCTTGAAGTACTTAGAACCCCAAACACTTGCTTCCTTAAAGCTTGTGTTAGTATTCTTGTTCATGCCCAAATCAAGGTCCCTGTAATTGAGGTAGGCTTCCCTTGGATACATGGAAACATAAGGTGTCATGTATTTGTAAACCTTCCTAATCCAATCAATATGCTTTGCATTCTCTGAAGGATCTTCCCAGGTCGTCATGTAGCTGATAAAGAACATGTTACCTTTTCTGTGCGGGAAAGGAATCTCAGATTCTGAGATTTTGCTCATCATTCCACCGTAGGGAATAAATGCTACAGAAGGGGTATCTTCTTCATACATCATTTCCCATAAACCTTCAAGTGCTGATTCATGTATTGGTTTTTTAGCAAAGTCAGACTTGCCTTTGAAGGTGCCCTTGAATAAATTCTGTCGCTGAAGCAAGATTTCAGGAGTTGAATTGTTGGGGAAGAAGCCCATATATAGCACAGAATTGATCCAGTTTGTTTCGATACAATCCTGTTTCGTCAAACCGAGTTCAGGGAAGCTTTCTTGCATGACTTGGAGGAGTCTCTTTGCATCACCAAGAAACAATCCATTATAGGAAGTTGATATTGTTTTCTTACCTTCTTCACTGGCATTTGCCAACTGTGTACTGACTCTGAAAAAGAGATTCTCGTCGAGTTTATCAGAAGCTTGCAGGAATCTATAGAGGATCTTAGTAGCACCTTGTTCCAAGGTCCTAGCAACCCTGAAAACTGTCACAACTGGAGGTACTGGAACCAGCTTTACTTTCCAGGAAGTAATGATTCCGAAGCTACCTCCTCCACCTCCTCTAATTGCCCAGAATAGATCTTCTCCCATGGCTTTTCGGTCAAGAACTCTTCCATAAGCATCAATTATACGAGCATCGATGACATTGTCTGCAGCAAGGCCATATTTTCTGAACAAGGTACCGTATGCACCTCCTGTGATGTGCCCACCAATACCTAAACTGGTACAAACACCAGCTGGGTAGCCATGAGTGTTGCTCTTCTCTGATATTCTATAGTACAGTTCGCCAGTTGTGGCACCGGCCTCAACCCAGGCGCTATTATCCTCGATATCAACGCTAATTGACCGAAGCTTGACAAGGTCTACAACAATGAAAGGCCGCTCAACTTCAGAGACATAAGAGAGTCCCTCATAGTCATGGCCTCCACTACGGACTCGAAGGTGAATACCAAGTTGTTTTGAGCAAACAACAACAGCTTGGATGTGGGATTCGTACAACGGTGTGAAAATGAACTCAGGTTTCGGTACTGTAGGCTGTGAGAACCGGAGGTTTTGAACATACGAGTCTAAAACACTAGTGAATGAAGAGTTGTTTGGGGTGTACAAGATAGTGGAGAAAGGATAGGAGGGTTCAGAATTCTTGGAGAGACATTGTAAAAAGCTATCCTTAATTGAGAGCGAATCTATGGATGAAGGAGATAGAACTAGGAGGAATACAAATACTGACAGAAAGGAAGAACCTGAAGGAGCCATTTCTCCTTGTGTTTCAAGAAATGATGTCCCTACGGTTCTTGTAGAGAGCTGTGATCTTTGGATGAATTTATAGTAAACTTAGCATGAAAGACGAGCAAAAAAAAAAAAAAAAAAGAAGATAAGGTCAAACATACAACAGTTTGGTTTAATTGGTAATTGTTTGAATTTTTAAGCTTCTAGAATCAAAGTTTAATGGTAAAATGATCTTTTTAATTATACTTTCGACAAATACAAGTCTGCTCTACGTAATATCTTTGACAACGAAAACTAAGCTAGTCGGTTAAAATCGAGTTCTGGTCAGCACACAACGTTAATTCGGCCCATCAAATCTATCACATGCTCTTTGTCAGCATTCGGTTCGATCAAACCCAAGTTGTGTGGTTTCGGATTAGGTGTTATAGGCTATTATAAAAATTAATATAAATTTAGGGTGTTTAGAATTGTGATGCATAATGCTTTTTAAACCTAAAATACATTTAAAAAGCACATTAAAACATAAACCAAAAAGGTGCAAAACACCTCCTAGATCCATGTTCTAATCTCTCATCAACCTTGCTGAGCATCATGTGGAGCTCATGATTTTAATATATATATTTTTTTGACAATTCAATACTGTAGTTTGAAAGACATTTCTTGTCACTCCCGCTTCCTCTAGAACACCATTCATGTTGCTGGGTCCATGATTGAAACATTAAGCTGAAAAATTTAGAGTTCAGACGCGTTAATTGACTAGTAAAATTAAGAGTGAGGAGTCAATATATTTATTTGACGGGCACTCGATCCTGCCCATGAAAGTGATTTTTGAAACTTTGGGAACCAACCTGTAAGACTATATAATTACAACTAAAAAAACGATAAGAAGAAGCAGTTAATTAATTAAGCCAGACGCAAAACTGGTTCTTGTGTGAAACAGGAACCAGTTTTGCGGCTGGCTTAATAATATTTTGTGCCTTCTTCGTATTTTCTCCATGATATTTATTTGTTTTTTTTTATATTTTTTTTCTGATTTTTTTTTATAGAGGTCCAAAAGCAGATAACAATAACTGTTGAAGGGCGGGCTCTGGTAGACCACCCTAGCCCAGGTAGCGGGTTGGTTTACTTGTCGTACGACCTGAAACTTATTGTCTCCTTCCTCGTTTTTTTCTTTGCTGTTACAGTTCTTTATTATTTTTCGAGTCGTGATCATTTGTTTATGAAGATCTTCATGCAAATCTATGATTCTTGCCCCTGTTCCTATCTAACCACGATGATTCTTACATTATATAGGTGTAAATTATCAATTAATGCTTGTGTTTTTGTTGATTTTCTATGTTAGTCTATTGGCAAAGAACAATCGACAACGTAGTGGATGAATGCGAGCCTTAACAATAACTTAAACAGCCAGTACATGAAGGTGAAAACCAAGCACGAATCCATACGTAAACCTACAAAATCCACAATCTACATTTAGATCTTTCCTTTTCCTTTTATTACAAGTTGTGGTCCTTCTTTGAGTCTCCATCTGAACTCTGTACAAGGTTTGAGGAAGCATGGTGACTACCGTTGCGGCACGCTGAGAAGGCAATGTAATCGGACTTTGCCCTTTTGGCTGGTTAAGGAGAAATGGAGGCAAAACAATAATATTGATTGAATTACAAAGAAAAAACAAATGGGGTGGAACTATTTATTATTAATCAAGAACGATTAAAATGAAAGGAAATTGAGAAATGAGTGCCTCACATGACTTGAGGCTGGATTTAAGGAAAGGTAATCATGGAAGGTATTGAAAAAATGGAAGAACTTGAAAAACCATTTGATGTTTTCTTCCTTTTTTGGCTGTGTTTCAAGAGTTGAAGCTCCTCTCTAGCTCTCCTATAGATGAGCAATGATATTTTTATGACCCTTTTGATTAAGGAATCCTAACATCACATCTTAGCGCAACAAGTTGGATAATTAACCTCATACATAACATAACACTGCTAAAAAGAAGAAGCTGAAAAGGGCATGTTGTTTGAACGCAAAAAGCAATGATCCTGTTCATCCTTGTTAAACTCGGTTAGGCCCAAGGGGTTGATATGGGAAATTCGACCGGGAACCTTACTCAGTTTAAATTTCAAGTTAAACTGCAAAAAACATTGACCTAACGAGACCTAGCCAGGTTTTTAGTGATCTAATATACCGTTTTGATAATAAAAAGATGACATAGTGATGTAATAACCTAGTGACCCAAGCCCTTTCCCTAGTCAGTCCCCAGGCTGGTCCGACAACTATGAATGATTTTCAATGAATGCCTATATTTCCAAGTTTTCATTCTATATCAGGATTTAATCAAACATCAAATGCTAAAAATCGGCATCAAGCTAGAAATTCCGTATAAAAACCAACTTAAAACAAGATAATTGGTTACATTTACGGACAATATACATCTCAAAATTTTTTCAAGCAGGACATTTTTGGTCTCTGACTGCAATAATATTGAATCAATTCAAATGGATATTAAACTAGTTAGTTTAGCTTTTGCCATCTCTCGAATATGCCTTTGACATACACCATACCTTTTTCACTGAACTGAAGTTCCTTCCTCATTTGCTCTACTTGCTGATCATCACCTTGAACAGCGATCTCTGATAAGGTCCCATCATCTGCAACCATCATTTTAACCTTGATCTCCTCTTTCCTTGATGCTCGCTTCCCGTAGTAGGCTCCTCTGCATCCATTTCATCTTAAAAGCATCAGTGCAACTATATAGGGTGACACACTTGAAAGAAAGAAGTCAATTAATACTTCGGCATGAAGCACTTACGCCAATGGACTTAGAATTGTGATCCAGAACCAATTGTTACCAAAGTCTGTATTTCAAGAGTTGGAACGCTTACACCTGATATGGCCATCGCAGCTTTCCCAGTTATGTTCTTCCATGGTTGCTTCGAAAAATCCCACCATTCAAGATATCCAATAAGCTAGTAGCAACGCAGCTTGGAATGACCACAGTGCGTGCATACATAATTATTTGGTTTTCCTGAACCTAGACTATTTTTCCCTTCAGAAAAACTAGAACCTGTCCCTCGTTAGTGTCAGTTAGCTATCATGGCTGTATTTTCAGAAGCCAGTCAAGAAACTCCTATAACGTGGTGCTGCTGTGACTCTATTCTCACATATGCATAGGCTGCTTCTAGGTCTAATTTTGGTTCTTTTCGAAGAATTTTCCGCGGATATGATCATATTCCAGATCAAGACCACTTAAAAAAATATGTACCTGCAATCTCATCATCGTTGCATGAAGTTGTACAATTCCTTCAACAGATTCTGCTTGGAGTGTGCTGCGATGATCAATTTTTGGAAGATTGCAACAAGTTCATTATAATATGCGGATAAAAATCTACCATTCTGAGTGGTTGAAAAAGATTTTTGATTCAGTTCAAACAATTGTGTTTCATCAAATCCATCATAAAAGGTCCTTGACATTGCCTCCCAAATTTCTCTTGTTGTAACAAGATAGATAAATCTCTACATCAGGTGAGGGCTCATTGATTCGATGAACCAACTCTTTATTTTATGATTTTTGGTAATCCATGTATCATAGTTTGGATCATTGAGTGCAGGTTTTGCCGTTGCTCCAGTGAGATATGAGATATCCCACCTTGTTACGAGCTTTAATACGCATCTCCATCAACTGAGACTATAATGTGTAGTTTGTTTCATTAAGAATAACACTGACAAGAAAGCTAGAGGTTTCTTGCTGAATGATAATTGGGTTTGATTGGGGGTTGTTCGGGGTGACTGGAGCAATTGGGTTTCATTCTTGTTCTGTCATTGTTTGCAGGAGGAAGTTCATGGAATACAAAGTTCAAAGAGAGATGCAGGAAAGAATAGTGTAAAAAATTTGTTTTCAGGTCTGCTCTGATACTATGTTGATTACAGCAGACATATAACAAGGGGTTTCTGCTATGTAAAATATTCTTTACTTCTTATTATTATTCATATGTTCAGCAACTATATATACAGGGCAGTAAGAAAACCTATTCTACTTAGAATCCTATTCCAAGTTGGACAACAATTTGTACAAGGAAACAAAAAGATTTCCTATAATGTTGGAATCCATACATACCTTGCCAGCTAACAATTATACTAAGCAAAAAAAATCCTATTTTAAATAGGAAAAGTAATTCTGTCGACTTAACTGATTGAACAGTTTCTAACTGGTAGATTAATTCCTTTATTTTTCAGAAAAATACTAGAAATCATGTTTATTTTCAGCATCCTCCATTAAACTTAATTTCTCATAACTCCTAGCATATCTCGCATCTTGGCAAAAACATCATGTTTAAGTGGCTTAATGAAAATATCTATGACTTGGTCTTTGATCTTTATGTACTTGACTTTAACTTCCTTGTTTGTAATGTAATTTCATAGGTAATGAATTCTTGTGTCAATGTGCTTACTTCTATCATGAAACACATGATTCTTTACTAAGGCAATTATTGGTGAGTTGTCTACATAAATTTCTGTAGGCTTCTCTTGTGGTATTCACAACTCCTTTAACAATCTTCTTAACGATATGGAATGACAAACACATGTTGTAGCAGCTATATATTTAGATTCACAAGTTGATAATATGACTATAGATTATTTCTTCGAACTTCATGTGAATGTTGTGTGTCCTTTGTAGAAGACGAACCCTATAGTGCTCTTTCTATCATCTATATTTCTAGCTCAATCACTGTCGCACTAGCCACAAGATCAAAGTTGTTAGAGTAACTATAGAATAAGCCAAAATCTATGGTACATTTGATATATTGAATTCACTTCAAAGCTATAAGACGTGTCATAGTTGGTGTCTTCATGAACCTACTCGCAAGTCCTACTCCAAAGAGAATATCTTGATAAATACATGTCAAATATCTCAAACTCTCAACCAGGCTCTTGAATATTGTAGAGTTTATCTTCTCTCCTTCATCATTCTTTGACATCTTCACTCCACACTTAAAAAAGGATTGACCAAATAACTCATGAATCGATTTATGAACTACTATTTCTGTTATTTTACTAGTTAAAATCTCAATTCGAGTTTATAATCCGGTCTTTATTTTTTTGATTTTTTTATTTTAAAATTGACTGAATCAAAACTAATGATTTTTCTTTTTCAAAAAAATAAAAAAATAAAGCAATGTAGTTTTAATTTTTTTTAAAAAAAAATGATTGACCAAATAACTCATGAATCGATTTATGAACTACTGTTTCTGTTATTTTACTAGTTAAAATCTCAATTCGAGTTTATAATATAGTCCTTATTCTTTTGATTGTTGTTTTTTCATCCTTTGCATTTATTTTATTGTTTTGATTTTACACTATAGAATTTTAATTCATTTTTTTCATTACTCTTTTTCTACCCTTTTCAATTTAATCCATAATTAGTTTGTTTCAATTATTTTTAGTGCAAGATTTGGTCATGTTTTTTTATTTTTTATAATTGAGGTTTTGCTTTGTGATTATTTCTGCCTTTTACAGGGTTGTCCTATTGTCATATTTTAGTTTACTAGTTTCAATGATTTACATGCTTTGTGTTCGATATTTTTTTTTTAATTTTTATCATTTGACATTGACGTAAAAAAAAAGAGTCCATGTCATTTTATTTTTCATTTTTGGCTCCTTTAAGCAAGCTAAAGTGTTTGTGTGTTTGGAGTGTTGAAAGTAAATATGATTTTTGGTTCTTCTGAAAAATTAAGGAACTAGTCTATCGGTTAGGAACCAGTTGACCGGTTGAATTAAATGAACTGGTCTACCGGTTGACCGTTAAATTGACAGAATTACTTTTCTTGTTCAAAATACGATTTTCTTTGCTTAGTATAATTCCTTGATTGTGTAGGATTTTAGGCTTATAAATAGACTTATAATTAGAAGCATAGAGAATAAGTATAGAAGAGAGAAAAGGTGTATAAAAGAGAAAACACTTAATGAAACATTCATTCCTTTAAAATTTTCTTCTTGTTATTTAGCTTTGCTATCTTGCATTATTATCCATAAGCTTTTACTACACCAACTTTCTTCCAACAAGTAGTATCAAAGCTTGCTTTGATTATTTGACATGGCCAATACAAATTTCCCTCTTCAATTTCCTCGTTTAACAAAGGATACCTATGAAATTTGGTGTGTTCGTGTGAAATCTTGGCTAGGTTCCCAAGATGTGTGGGAAAGGGTTGAAAAAGGCTTTGATGGGTCTATGGAAGGAGTAATGTTGACTTCATCCTAAGAGGAGGCCATGCAAAAGGCACGAAGAAATGATCAACAAGCATTTACAATCATCCACTAATGTCTGAATGATGCCACTTTTAAGATAATGACTAATACAACCATTGCCAAGTAAGCATGAGAAATTTTGCAACAATCAAATTAAAGAGATAATAATATAAAAAAGGTAAGCCTATAAAAGTTATGAGGTGACTTTGAAAAATTACTTATGCTTGAATAAGAGAGTATTTCATATTACTTTGCTAGAGTATTAGCCATATACAATTAACTGAAGAGATATTAGGAGAAGATGGAGGAAACACGTGTGGTGGAAAAGATCTTACGCTCGCTGCAAAAAAAATTCCATTATATGGTGGTTGCGATAGAAGAGTCATCAAATATGGATTTTCTAACAATTCAAGGTCTCATGGAAAAACTACAAGCCCATGAAGAAAGAGTCAATGGAATTCAAGAAGGTGCACAAGCACTTTTCTTAAAATTCTCTACAAAAGAGAAGCAAGATGGCTTTGGTTATAGCCAAAACGGTAAATGACATACACAAGGCAGGGGAAGATGAGGAAGAGATAAATTATGAAAATGGGGCTGAGGCAGCCTTAACAGGTCACTTGGTCGACCAAATAAAGCAAACCGGTCGATCGGATCCACTGACAGTAGCAATCTAAGAACTAAGTTTGACAAAACAAAAATTAAATGTTATAATTGTCAAAGAATAGGTCATTATGCTAGGGATTACTAGAATCCAACCAAAAAGGTTGAAGAGAATGTCAATCTAGTAGTAGAATAGGAGTAATAAAAACCAAAGAAAACAAATGGTATCTAGACAATGGAGCCAGCAATCACATGTGTGGAGACAAAGACAAGTTTATAGAGCTTGATGAATCAATTAAAGGTAATTTCACCTTTATAGATCATTCAAAGGTTTCCATCAAAGAAAAATGTATGATTCTGATTCAAATGAAAAATGGTAATCATCAATTTATTATTGATGTTTATTATATCCTAATTGTAAAAAGTAATATATTGAGTTTGAAATAATTATTGAAGAAAGGTTATAAGATTAAAATGAAAAGTAGTACGTTGACATTACTTGATGCTCATGGAACTGTGATTGCAAAGGTAACCATAACAAAGAACAAGATATTTTTACTAAATGTGCCTAAATGCCTAAAGGCATGTGTGAAAGATGAGAACATGGCTTTGGCATATGAGACTTGGTCATGTAAACTTTGACAAATTAAAGATGATGGCGCAAAAGGAGATATAGAAGGGTCTATCATCCATTGAACATCTAAATTAGTTACGTGAATGATGTTTAGTGGGCAAACAATTCTGCAAAAGCTTTCCAAAAGGGTCTACATCTAGAGCAAGCCAACCCCTATAAAAGATATACGTAAACGTATGTGGTCATATTCAACCATGTTTATTTGGTAAAAAAAAATTGTATTTTTTATTGATGATTATAGTAGAAAAATATAGGTATACTTCTTAAAACAAAAGTCTAATGTATTTAATTGTTAAAGATGGTGATTAGTAGAGATGTCGAATTTGATGAAGAAGGAGCACGAGATTGAAAGGTAAAAGATGGTGAGAAGTATAATTTTCTACTAGTTCTTGATAAAGAGAAGGAAAGATATGAAGATCATCAATAACTAGTTATACCTCCACAATTATCAATGAACTCAACTTCAATTTTATCTTCTTCTTCTAGTGGAAGGTCAAGTAGTGACAGCCCACCTAATCCACCAAGAAAAATGAGGAGTTTTCAAGACTTGTACGAGGTAATTAATCCAATTGATGATGGTCTAATACTATATTGTCATCTTTCCACATGTGAAACTATAATGTTTGAAAAAAACAATTAAAGGTGAAAAGTGAAGACTTTCTATAGATGAGGAGATTGCATCAATTGAGAAAATGAAGAATGTCAAAGGAGAAGTGGAGAGGTACAAGAAGAGATTTATAACAAAAAGCTATAGTCAAAAGCAAGGGATTGACTATGATGAAGTTTTTACCCCAATAGCAAGATTAAAGACCATTTGATTGATAGTTGTCATAGCTACCCAATATAAATGAAAGATCTACCTAATAAATGTCAAGTCAGCCTTTCTAAATAACTTTCTTGAAGAAGAGGTTTACATTGAGCAACCTATGGGTTATGAAGTGAAATGACATGAAGACAAGGTATTAAAGTTGAAGAAAACCTTGTATGGATTTAAGCAAATCCTATGAAATTGGTATAGTCACATTGATAATTATTTCTTGAAGAATGGATTTGTAAAATACTCCCGTGAATATGTTATCTATGTAAAGATAAAAGAGAGTGACGATACTTTTATTGTATGCTTGTATGTGAGTGACTTGATTTTTACAAGCAATAACCCAAATATATTTGAAGACTTTAAGCAAATAATGATCAAGGAGTTTGAGATGACAGATATTGGTCTTATGACAGATAGTGGTGATACTACCTAGGGATTGAGATTAAATATGGAGAATATGACATATTTGTGAATCAAGATAAGTTCGCAAGAGAGATTCTTAGTTTTGATTCAGTCAATTTTAAAATCAAAAGTAGGATGGTGCCTAAAGTTAGATTAAAAGGGTTGATTTAAGAAATTTTAAAAATTGACAAACCACATGATGAATTTACCCAATTTTATTTGCTATTTTGTCTTTAAACTTAAACAGCCCTTCCTCTTGTGTTGAAATGGTTCAAATTGAATATTTATCTTACATTTCATGGAAGTATAATATCCGTCCAACTGCTTTTTAAAATACTTTTCACTTAGAAATATATCAAAAATTTTTTTTTTAATTTTTTAAAAATTATTTTTGATATCAGCGCATCAAAATGATATAAAAACATTTAAAAAATATTAATTTAAAGCAAAGAAAAAAATAAAAAACTTTCAAATTTATTCAAAAGTGTTTTTAAAACGTAAAAATAAATAGGACCATATCTGACTCGAGAACATCCCACTAACTAACTAGACACACACAATCAAGTTTATTACATTAATATTTTGCTTTTTGTTTTTTGGAAGTAGATAGACATGACCTAGTAGCTGTATATCTCATAACTTTTTTAGTGTAATAGGTTATTAAGTTTCAATAACTTTAGTTAATTGCTATGTAATGTAGAAGGAATTCTCCTATTATACGGTCCATGATTCAACAAAATCTGATAAACCAAATTATACATAATGACTTTGGCTTCTAGTTGTGAAACTTAAACTTGAATTGGATATTAATCTGGATTAGCACGTTGATCTGAGAAGTTAATCAACAATCTAATAACTTAGAACATTGATCGAATTAGGTTTCGAATTGGATATATTAATATAACTATACTTTGGTTCATGATCCGTCTGCTCCCGTTCCCACTTTGTGGATTTTTCTACTTCTGAGTAGCCTTGAGGATGAAGTTATTAAAAAAATTAATGGATGCTAGGGTGGCTCGTGGGCTTTTGTGGGTACCTTCATATCGACAGAATTTTCATTCTCGGTTGATAGAGAGTATACATGCAAAGTCGGGATCACAAGCTTAAATTTAATAGCGTTTTTAAGATTATTGTTGAGGGTATTTTTTAAAATGTTTTTTAATTAAAAATATATTAAAATAATGTGTTAAAAATTAAATGTGTTAAATTTTTTAAAAAAATTTAATTTTTTTTTAAAATGACACTGAAAATGATAAAAATAAGGCAAATTTGTCAAGAACATGTTTTTGATTTTTTTTTTGCCGACACACAACCCCACCCTAAACGTGTATATATATACACGAAAGTTTGATGTGTTGTTGAAATAAATAAATTCTGCATAGTCTTTTTGGTTTTCACAAATCTGAATTCGGATCTTGACCTGTCTGCATATATCAAAGTCAGATTCATAAAGCAAATATTTTATTTTGGATCAAAACAAGTTGCCACTAATATAGACGTTATGCATTAAACAAATATTTCGGGATCGTTTGGGAAGGAAGATTTTGTATCCTTGGATTTTTAACTGCTGCCGACACACAACCCCACCTTAAACGTGTGTGTGTGTGTGTGTATACACACACACACACGAAAGTTTGATGTATTGTTGTAATAAATAAATTCTGCATAATCTTTTTGGTTTTCACAAATCTGAATTCGTATCTTGACCTGTCTGCATATATCAAAGTCAGATTCATAAAGCAAATATTTTATTTTGGATCAAAACAAGTTGCCACTAATATAGACGTTATGCATTAAACAAATATTTCTTCTACTTTATTTTATTTTATTTTTCTTTTAGAGTACTCAGGAAGATTATATATAAATATAGCGGCAAAATTGTGAAGAACTCAACTCCTCGACAAATCACTTTGTCCCTCAGTTCATTTTGACAATATGAACCTGAGATTTTGTGCTGAGTGCAGAATAGTAGTGACTGAAGAATTGATTGGAGAGTACAATACATCGGAGAACTAGTAGCTAAATTGGTAAAGAGTTAAGTCCTAAAGAGTTAACTAGGAAGAGAGGATATTTATGATTTGATTCCTATTGTTTACATTTTCAAACCTCATGTAAATATGTGATCGGTGGGACCTCGATTATTAAGTATTGAAATTAATAATATTATATTAGTTATAAAACTAAGACTAACTTGACTGATTGACTCTAGGCCTGAACTGGTCTGAGTTTAAAAAAAAATAGAAAAAGAATTTACTTGATCTGACTCAGTCAAAAACCTAGGTCACCCTAAGATAAAACAAGGGTCAAAACCCTGTTGATTGTTTTGAAAATTGTTTTTGATCAAAACAAGGTTGTTTTGATATTTTTAAAAAAAATAATTGGGTCAGTACCCTTTTAACCCGTGACCTGAATCTTGCCTCGGGTTGACTTCTAAGAAGGGTTTTAAAATTATGATAATAATAATTTTTATCTATACATTGACTCGAGTCAACCCGTGTTGACTCTACTGACCCATGACCTAGGCCTTGCCCCATTCGATCCTAAGTTGGGTTTTAAAACTATGATAATAACAACTTCTATCCTTACATTGACCTAGCTTGACCTTCTTAATCCGTGACTCGGGCCTTACTTCAAATTGACCCCTGTATCTATGTTTAAAACTATGATAATAACCACTATTATTTTATATTGATTTAAGTTGACCCTCCTGACACGTGACTAGAGCCTTAGCCCGGGTCACCCCAAAGTCATATTTTAAAACTATAATAATAATCATTTTTATCTTTACATTGACCTGGATCAACGGTCAACCTACTTGTGAATTAGGGCTTGCTTGGGTCGACCCCCAAATTAATTTTTAAGACTATGATAATAACTACTTTTATTCTTAGGCTGACTCGAGTTAACCCAACTTGTGACCTGGGCCTTAACTAGTGACTCGGGTCAACCCACTTTTATTCTTGCATGTCTTAGTTGAACAATTTTGGAATTTAGAGTGTTTAAAAGGATATTTTAGGAATAACAAATAATAATTATTGTCATTAGAGACACATCCTCTCTATACCTCATGTTTTGAAAGTATAGAAATTTACTTCAAAATTATTCCAGAGATAAATTTCTTTTTATGTTTCTATCTCATTCTCTTCAATCAAACACATTTATATCTCTATTATCACCATTCTCTTAAATCACACTTTTATATCTCTACCTTGATCATACAAGTTGACTTACCACCGTCTGATTCATGAAAGCATATTAATCTAAGCGTACATGATTTCCTCTCTTATGAGATTTATATGATATTGAAAGAGAATTGTCTTTCACAATGCTTCCTTACCTTTTTCTCTCCTAATTTTTTCTAAAAGTAAGGAAGGTTTTGCATTCATAGAGTTGTTTAACATATTTTCTACTACACTAAAATTTTGAAGTACGTAATGTATAGTGATCATAAATTTCACTTAATATCAGGATTGTAGATTTATACTATAAAATACTGATTCGATATTAAATATAATCGTTTTCCACTGAAATTTCAAAAATACCAAAACAAATTGTTTTTTTTTTTTAATATATGAGATTATGAACTTATACGTAAGATATATTTTTAATATTAAATAAAAAGATAGTTTATTTTTATATTGGTATTAGAATGATTATGTTCTTAACCTGATAAGATAAGGATCTCTTCACCGCGGAGGACTTTTCTTTGACCATAAACAGACCAATAGTTAGAAAACACAATATTTTCTTACTTTATATTAGACAAATAAATAAAGCAGTTTATTTCAGGTAAGATGTATTATAGGTGTTAATGCCTTCTCTGTACGCAACCAGTCCCCTTTCAGACTCTAAGACCAGTTAGGGTTCCTAGTGATCAAAATACTAGGTGACGACTTCGATTCCCCTTTTTTATTGATAAAGGACAAGAATTCCTTATCATTTCCTCTCATACGATTCCCGACTATCCCGATCCAGGAGGTGATTGCCGCACACCGCATACATACAACAGAATCACAACTCCACTAGGCACTTCCTGTGAACTAAGGTTTGTTTTTTGTTTGATTGTTATGTTTCATTGTTTGGTTTGTATATTTATTGTTTACATTCATTTCTTTTTATTTTTTACTTATACGCTTCAATTTTTGTACTTATTATTCATGCATTATATAATATTGCCTTATGCATCACATGTCTTAATTTTTTCAAGCACACACAAAGTTCTAGGTTAGGTGGGGGATTAACGATCTATCTTATGACTACTTGTCAGGGTTTAGATGTGTGAAACACTCAAATCATATTTGAGTGTCTGCTTGGTAATGGTGGGCATACGTGTTTTAACAATTTCTCACAACGCCCCTATACTGTTTTTACAAAGATCGTTACTAGGCAGATTTGAGACCCTTTTGAAGCTAGTTAGAAAACCTACTCATGCTCACTTAATGAATAGAACATGTCCTTAGGTTGTATGAACTACCTTCATTTTGTATCAAGGCAAGTCCTTCTTAAAGCATCTTGAGCTTGTGACTTACGGGTGACACAATGGTCGTCACTTAGGAAATTTTCATTATAGAGTTTAGGAAAAATCAAAATTCTTATTCATCATGCAAAAGTTACGACCATGTGTCACCTTTTGAAGGGCGAGTTCATCGTATAAAAACATGCTCATACATTTAACATGCATGCTCACAGGTTGAAACATAGATCCCCTACCTAAGATCTATTACACCTAACTAAAAGAAAATATAGAAAACAAAGAAAGGGCTCAAATAGAGGCTCATTATCAAAAGGAAATTGAGAGCATCAGAGGTGAAGTAGCTAGACTCACAAATCTGCTCAAAGAAGTGCTGAGTTTCAAAAATAGAAAGGGAACATTTATATAGCCTCCCGTGGAAGTAACATCAGCCTATGTCCCTCACACATCTCAGAACTTTAAGGCAGACTCAGTAATTGAACGACATTTTGTTCCTTTTGCCCTTATCAAGCTAAAGTCACCATGGATCTAACAATGGAAGGACCTCTGATGATAGGTCTAACGGTCTCATGGACTATGATAAATTGGCTACTTTAAAAGAGAGATTGAGAGTAGTTGAAGGAAATAATCCAACTGATCCTGTATTAGCAGTTGAAGTTTGTTTGGTTCTAAACATTATAGTGCCAAAAGAATTTAAAGTGCCTAACTTCATCAGTGCACCGGGCTAGAATGCTCAAACACCCATCTTCGATCATAATATAACAAGATGATTAAAGTGATCCATAACAATAAAATGCTAATGTATGTCTTTCATGATAGTTTCATAGGGTATGAATTGAGCTAGTATATGAGATTGAATAATACCAAGATTAATAAGTGAAAGGATTTGGTAGACACATTCTTGAAGTAATATAAATTCAATCTAAAAACTGCTCTTAACAGAACCAGCTTAATGGCCATGAAAAAAAAAAACCAAGAGTCAGTAAGGGCCTATGTGCAAAGATGGTGAGATACGACAACACATGTCCAATCTTTGCAGATAAAAATAGAAATGATAATGTTATTCGCCAACACCTCCAATCCCTTTCTTATGAGCATTTGATGGGAAGCTCAGCTCAACACTTTTATGAAGCCATGAGGATTGCTAAAAGAAATATGCAAGCGCTTAAATATGGAACATTGGAGGGCATACCATAGGTACCAAAGCAATAACGAGAGATGAATCAGAATATGGCTTTTAGGTGGGAAATCTTAGTTATGTGGTCCAACCAGGGCTTGCTGTAACATTAACTGCTCATATTCCTTTGTCAAAGATTGCCATACATTTGCCATTTGAGTTTGTTTACCAACATTTGTTAGACTCTAGACTTGTTGCCTCAACTCTATCAAATCCCATGCAACCACTGTTTCCTAGGCTATTTGATTGAAAACTGCAAAAATTTCAAGTATCAAGTTCAAAAGTTGATAAACAAGGGACAAATTGAGTTTGTGAAGAATAATGGTACCTACTATATAGTCACCCTTATATTTAATAATGACTAGTAGCTTGCAAAATGCTAACGATGTATAAATAATATGCAATTACCTAGAGAATTAGCATTGTATTTTGCTTTAATATGTTTTCATATATCATGAGTGCATCACAAACTTTCAATGAATTGTTCTTTGTTCTTTGTCTTATTATTGTCTTGAAATAAGCAAATGTTTCTTTTAAAAGGTATTTTGACAAAATATTTTGATTAAACTTTAACATGTGAAATTAAGCTAATCAATTCTTAAAGATTAAAAATGTTTTGATTGTAGAAATTACTCGATGTTCGTTAAAATGGATTGATAAACAATATGGAGTGACCAAATAAATTTTGAACTCATATATGAAATTGAACCGTACATCATGTAATTAAGTTTTAGAAGTATACATAATGACATGTAATGGATTCGGTAGTTATGGACTTGTGAATTATAATTCCTTGCAAGTCCAAATCATTACATTAGATGAGGTTAAAATTTATCGGTTCTAATCAGCCATGCTTGAAATAACAAAAGATCATATTTGTTTATTCCTTTCATAATTTCTTAAAATAAATATCCTTTGCAATCCTAATTTGAGCCTGATATAATCTTTCTTTTTTAAAAAAAAACCCTAACATAGATCACACCCCATACTTGGGGCAAACAAGAGAATTTTGGTTGAAAGATGAAGACTATATTAGAACCAATGGTAAAAAAAAAAAAAAAAAGCTAAGAAAGGAAGCCCAACTATTGAGAAAAGGGCTAAAAGTGAAAAAAAAAAACCATAAAATAAAGGGTATCCTAGAAAACTTTAAGGAAGGTTATATGAATGCCAAAAAGGAGTGACATGGTTATATGCCAATGTTTAACCTTGATACATAACACTGAAAGTTTTTAACTAATCAAAAATCCTGTTAAGAGTGAGACATGATTATTGTTTAATTACTATGATGAAGTTTCTAGTCCAGTTTTAGGAAACAAGATTTATTAATGAAATATATGGCATGGTTATATGTCATTTCCTCTACAGAGACATCAAGAGAAAGATAGTTGATGAATAATTGATGTTGATCCTAGGTCTTTAAAATCCTCAAATACCTTTTAAGCTTGTGAATTTCCCTTTCTTTCATAGCCATGAACCATAAACTGCATTACATGCTTTTAAAAGCCCTTTTTAATCAAGTAAGCAATTTGAATCGATAAATGATGCTCTCATAACTTGAAGAGCTTTTCCATAAGTGTCGTGGCCTCACGAACTAAGCTATTGGTTATTATACATGTTGATAAAATGGATGCTCAAAAGAGAAACTTTCAATGGAACCTTGATATTTACTCAAAACCTTCTAGTATTGAAATCCATAAAAGGTCATCTTATCATGTACTATCAAATGACATACCTAAAATCAGAGATTAAAATTGACATAAAAAACTATAGAAAAACTATTTTAATCTTATAATAGGTCAATTTCTGTTTTTAAAATACAAAACAATCAAGAGACTATATGTATTGAATGACATATGTTGGGTCTTTGACCAAAGAAACTTTATTTTCAAAAATACTTTAAAAAACTGACATCTCTTTGATTTCTTTTCAATAATTAGACTTGAATAGACATGATCTTGGAAATGTGCGAGTTGATTTCTAAACAAGAAATTTTTTTAACAAAAGACTATGGATTGAGTTTGCAAAGTCCTCAACAAAAATGACATCGACACTTCTTGATCATTGTTGGAAAGTTGAGCAGTCGGGGGTAATACAGTGGACCATAGGAGTGAAAACAAACAATATTCAGATTAGATGGGGGGTAAAAAAAGATAATCAAATGGTAATTTAGTGAAATCCATCAAAGCTATGTTTAACATCTTGCAATGACAAACACCTTTTAATTATAAATATAAGAATGAGCACATTCAGATCAACTAAAGGCAATATTGCTCAAAAGATAGCCTATAATTTAATGAACTCCAATAGCAGTTGAGAGTAACTTTGCATTTGAAAGGCATCTTCATGTCTGACATTTTGATTTACCCTCTGAAATATAATGACTCTTAAAAAATGTTATCATATGGGTGTATTTTGATAAATGTTGGAAAGATGCACGTCACCAAGACTGACTAGGGGATAATTTTGTTTGAAACCCATTGATTCAAGGTGCACCATATTAATGTGAGTGATAAAAGAAACATCATTGATGATAGCAATATATTTCTTTTCACAATCTGATTGGAAAGGCTACGAGGAATTCATTGAGAAGAACATTAAGCATACAACAATTAGCCTTTACTGTAAGTTATGAGATGCATGTCTGGATGACTTGACAATTCCTTGAAGGTTGATGATAACATATACTTAAAAAGTATGTTTCAACTGAAGGTAAATTTGTGGCTGATTGACGATCTAGGATGAGGTCGACATTAGAAAACCTTTTAATGATTTATGGTAGGATGTACACAACTAATCAAAGAACAATTCTTGAGAGAATCCAGAAAATGAATGATTTGTTAAGCTCCTTTATGATGAAACAAACAACACCACACTTCGGGGCATAGTTAAGCTTGATAAACAACGAGAGCAGAAATCATCACGGATAGCCTAGGATGGGCATTACACTTATATTTAAGTGAAGGATTGACATAAAATGAACTCGAATAAGACAGTGAATCAAAAAAAATAGAGAAGGCTTTTGAATAGCAAACAAAGGCACCCTATAGAGATAGAGCATCAAAGAAGGGGGCTTATATTTCAAACCAGGTAAGGATCATACATGTCATCTAACCCCAAAGCATTGCATAAATGTTTTTGTATTTTTTGAATTTTTACAAGAGAAATCCTTAATGAAATCTTACAAGATTTTGATGAATCTGAGTGGACAAAGAAAGAATCTTTGATCTATGATAGCAAGGAATCCAAGTTCGAACCCAGCAATCATGAAACACCAATAAATTCAACCTTCAATCAAGAAGAAAAGTGAGAAAAACCCTACTATTAGAAAATTCTCAAGAAAATAAGAAGATTAACCCTGTCATCAGGAAGAATCTTCAAGAAGCACCGAGTTTTCAAAACCCCGCGATTTGGAAGTAACAAACATTCTAGTTCTAGTTAAAAGGGATCGCCAGATAAGATCTTAGGCTGACCAAGCTGAAGACAAAGACCAAGGTTCTGGTTAAAGTGGGTCTCTAGATTGAGATTTCAGGTTAATCGAGTTGAAGGCAACATTTCGTTTCTGGTTAAAGGAGATCGTCATATGAAGGACAAAGATCAAGGTTCTAGTTGAAGGACATCTACTTGGTGGGAGCAGTTGAAGAAGACAAAAGAGAGACCCGAGAAAGTATAAATCCTTGTACCATGCCACCCTTTTCTGTTCCAAAAAAAGATGGGTCATGGCGTATGTGTGTGGACAGTCAAGCCATAAACAGAATCACAATAAAATACAAGTACCCCATATTGTGTCTAGATGACATGTTAGATTAGTTGACAGTGTCTCATGTATTTTCCAAAATTGATCTTAAGAGTAGGTATCATCATATTAGAATCAGACCGGGAGATGAATGGAAGATAACCTTTAAAACTCACCAGGGGTTATTTGAGTGGAAGGTCATGCCATCCAGACTGTCTAATACTCCTAGTACATTTATAACGTTCATGCATTAGGTATTAAGGTCATTTATGGGCAGATTTATCGTCATTTATTTCGATGACATTCTCATTTATAATCCCACTCTGGAGTCTCATTTGGAGCACCTACAGGTTGTTTTTGATACTTTGAGGAAGGAATAGTTGTATGTTAAGTGAAAGGAATATAAGTTCTTCATAATGCTTATAGGTATAGGTGAACAATATTTTCCTTACACCCTTTAGTTTTCTTTCTTTACTTGAAATCTCACTTAACAATTTAAACTTTTGGGTTGAGATAGTTTTTTAACATGATATTATACTTTAATGACTAACTAATCAAAAACTTTACCTAACAACTTAAGCTTTTGAGTTATAATGATTGTTATTAAAGATTTAATAGGTTTTCACCAACCCACGCTTTCAAATCAGATGAGAAGAAATGTTTGAAATGAGCGAGCCCCAACAGGAACTCATGTGTATAGTTAATGTCCTGCAATATATGCAGGATAGTTTCACAATCAACACTGTTTAGGAAATACAGAACCATCAAACAAGTGTGTTCAATATGCAGGATAATTTCACAATCAACAATGTATCTATGAAACACAGAGCCATGAGACATGGTGTGTTGATCATGCTCATGATAATTTACAAAAGAAAAGTATGTATACTAGATAGAAAACAAAAGAGACTTCTTATATATTATTGTGTTTATTCTATAGCTATTTATATAGAAAATGAGGGAGCTTTACAAGGGATGAAAACATAATTACGACATCATATCCCATATTTGTAGCGCATAGATTAGACATGATTATAGGAGCTGTTGTCACCCATTTTTGGGTTCCCACACAAAAAAATAAGAAAATACAATAAAAAATATTCGGAAGAAATCCAAAAAATAATAGAAGCAAGAAAAGGATGCTGGAATGCCGAAGAAAGGTCAAAATTGGTTTAGGAGGTTCAAAAATGCAAAAGGTTAAAATTTGACAATATATTTTTTATTGATGAGAGCCCTGAGGACAAGAAAAATTCAATTTAAAAAAGAAAAGTTCAAAATAAGATGTTTATGGACTCAATTAAATTTTATTCAAGGTTTAATTGGGTTTATAGAGGGTTTGATTGCAAGAAAATTGATATTTTAAGTCAATTTAGGCTTTTATTGGAAGAAATTAAAGTTCTGGGGTCCAATTATAATTTTGAAGGATTAATTTGTTTAAATCAAGGGCTTAATTGCATAAGTATTGAAGTTTGATAGCTAATTAGGGATTTAATTGAAACAATCCGAAACCAAGGACCAAATCAGAAAAGGCGCTAAACTCAAGGGGTTTAATTACAATTTTCTGGGGGAGGGGGGCTTGATTACAAAATTACATAAACATTCAAGGATCAAATCAGAAATATTATTTAAAACTGCAAAACGGCGCTGTTTCGCTCAACATTGTTCACTGTTTTCTTCAGAAGACGTTACATTGCAGCTGGCGGAGAAACGTTAGCAGCAGCGAAGGCAGTGATCAAGGGGCCATTTTTCACGGCTGATATCTCTACGGCCGTTACTCCATCCCTGCAAAGAAAACGCTTGCATCATCTGGCTATAAAAGCCAGAGGATATACTGCACAAAAAGGGGATAAAAACCAAGGTGCAACGGACAGAAGAGAAAGACAGAGAGTGGGAGGAAAAAGAAGAAAAGGGGAGGAGAACGACAGAGAAAAAGAGAGGGAAGGCAGAAAGACAGAAATCTTTCGAAAAGAACAAAAAGAGAGATAGACAGGGGGAGAACTGGAGAGGAACCAAAAAAAGCAAACATAAGGGTGACGGTTAGAAAAACAGAGAGAAAGAGGAGGAAACAAGAAGCCAGTAGACGAGGACGGCAGCACCGTCAACTTTCCCTTCTCCAGAACCAGGAACCAGACCGAGCAAGAAGAACCCGGCGTGGGAACGTCCAACAAGCAGAGAATTAAAACAGCATCACCTTTCTACAACACCATCCTCCAGAATCAGAGGCAGCAGAACAAGGAATCAGTAACAAGAAAAGGGATGCAGAGGAGGTCAGAGAAATAAGAAACCAGCAGATGAGACTCGGCATCAGAGCAGAACAGGAGAAGAACTAAGAAAAGAAACAGAGAGAGGGAGAGAACCAGACACAGAGAGAGGAGAAGAGACGGACACGAAAGGAAGACAGAACGGAAAGGAAGCCAGACGCAGGGAGTGGCATCAAAGCTTCTTCCCAGAATCCCAGTGACAAGCTCAGGAGGAATTTCTCCCAGCAGCGGCTGTGAACCAGGTAAGTTTTTTAATTCCTTCTCCTTCCGTTTATAATTGCACAAACACTGTGCAGGTGCCATTTAATTACATCCTGGCTGTAGCAGGCGTGCGTGAATTGTTCACGCAAGCTTGCGTCTAAAAGTCAGGCGGGTCACTGGCTTGGGTCAGTGACCCAGCTGGGCCTGTTGAGTCTAGCCCCGCCACATGAACCGGGCTGGGCCCAGCCCTCTAAAAAAAATTTCAAAAATTATTTTAAAAAATCTGTAATTTTCTGCAGATTTTTCTATTGTATTTTAATTAATATCGGTTTGTATTTTTATACTGTAAAGATACAAATTTGATATTACAATACCCGGTTTTCAACAAAAAAACATAAAAAAAAATTTATTTTCATGCATACGGCTTAGTTTTTTAATTTTTTTTTTAAAAATCATATCATATTTTCATATAACAAAGATTCAAAAATTTGTATTAACATGCATTTTGACTTTAATAACTAGTTTATTAAAGTTACGAGAACTACACCAATATTTCAAAAATTCCAAAAAAACTTATTTTGTTTTCCTTTAATATTTAGGGTTATGATCTTATACGTAAGACGTATTCCGGACATTAAAATTTTTTTGTTGACGTTAGAACAGTTAGGTCATACCTGATAAGATAAGGATTTTTTTACTGAAGATATTTTTTTTCTTAAACCATAAACGGACCAACAACTAGAAAACACAACAAGACCTTAGATTTTATCAGACAATTAAACAATGCAGCTTATTTTAGGTAGGACGTATTTGGGGTACTAAAACTTTTCTTTTACGCAACCAGTCCTCGTACCTGATCTCTGAGACCAGTTAGGGTTTCTAATGACCAAAATATTAGGTGACGACTCCCATTCTATTTTTCTACAAATAAAAGATAAGAATTCCTTGTCTTTTTATATTTGTCATATTAGATAAGATTTTGAGAGGAGATTTTTTTACCGCGACGCCGTACACGTGCAACAGGAGCAACAAAACACATGATACTAGCCAAGATGCAAGTCCATGATCCTAGCCAACATATTCCATGGTCCTAGCCAACACAGGAAGATCGAATTCGCTATGGCCCTGACCATTTCTTAATCAGACTCCATTAGCAACTGATGAGTAGAAGCTGGCGGGCGCATTCACCGTTCATTAATTTCTAACACTTGATTTTCCCCTCTCTAGCGTGGCTCAACTTAGTCATAACGACACCGATAGTACCAAATTATTGAGGCAACAGATTGGCCAGAAAAAATGCAACTTGTTAGTAGTTTCTCCTATGGATGGTGGTCCCTTTACATTAAACTAAAAAAAAATTCAAAGAGAAAGATTCTCCGTGATCTGGACCTGGTGCATGAATAGCGTGGGTGGTAATAAACCTGAAGTAGAAAATAACTAGTTAGATGCCCGCGCGATATCACGGGTCAATTATTTTTTACATTTTAAAAATAGCCAAGATTTAAAAAGTTAGGTTTTTTTATAAAATTATACCCAAAAATCTCAGGTTTGATTGCATCGCCTGACCCAAGAGTAATGTTTATAATATTAATAACAGCATTAAACTTGGGTTAACCCTTAGTATAAAAATGTCTGGATTGCAATACCAGACCCAATAGCATTGGACCCAAGGTTAACCCTTATTATAAAAGTGTGATAATTAAATAGATTAGTTAAAAAGAAAAAAAAACCAACAGGAAGAAAAAAACTAATGAAAAAAAAGAAAAATAAATAAATTAATTGGGTTAACCCTTCAAACCAGGTTAACCCGTCATATCTTGAATTCGCATCATGAAATTTTGATGATTAAAAAGAAAAAAACAAATTAATGGGTTAACCTAGAATTAACTGGGTTAACTCGTCAAACCAGGTTAACCTGTCAAACCCGGAATTCGTGTAATGAAAATTTGATAACTAAATAGAAAAAAATTTAACATTAACAATTTAAATTAAACGAAAAAAATTAATTAAAAAAATAAAAGGCATCAACCTTTTCACCGTGGACTGCATTGTGCAGTCCACAGTCAAAGTCTGACAACTAAATAAAAAAATTTAACATCAATAAACTAAATTAAACAAAATAATTTTGTTAAAAAAAAATAAAAAAGCAAAAAAAATCCCAAAAATCATAAAAAAAACAGCTAAAAAAACTAAGACAACTTCAAAAAAAAAAAAAAAAACCTAAGAAATCAGTGTTTTACTGTGGACTGCACTGTGCAGTCTATAGTAAAACACTGATTCCTTTTAGCTATATATAATTTTAGAGAGGTTGCTCGCAAATATTTAGATTAATAATTATTTTTAAAAAATAAAAATAATAATTTTAATTGCACACTTATATGTTTGATCGAGAAATATAATATTTTTTTTAATGGTTTCTCTAAGATTCATAACTTTTAGATGAATCTTGCATCAGGAATTCATGACAAAAAGTTATTCCCAAATATATTAAAAGCAATAAATTCAAGTTTTGTCAGGTTCGATATTATCTATAAAAAAAACAATTAATAAAAAAAATCATAAATATAAAAAAAAATCTTTTAAGATTGCTATTCAATTATTTAAAAATATTAGTTCTTTAAGAACTATATTTAATTTATTTAATTCTTTAAAAACTTACAGTTATTCAAAAACTGTATTTAATTTATTTAATTTATTTTTTATTCATAAATAAAAGCCACTGTAGGCGCTATGTGTTGTGATGACTGAAAATCGTCATCTCAGTAATTTATTACAAAACCTAATTGGATAGAAGTGACAATAAAATATTGAAGTTTGCAAAAAAGGCAGGAAAGTGAAGTCCCAATTATTATTTGCAACCTCTACAGGCTGGCCTCCTCCATCAAATGAACTAAATCCAATGAGGCTTGATTTATTGGATAATTCCTCTTCACTTTCTTTTCCTCATAGAAATTGGAAGAGGCGGAATGCTCTGTTCATGCCTGAAGAAGTTGCCAGCATCAACTTTGGTCTTCACTTTTACCAATCTCTTGAAGTTACCCTTGAAGTACTTAGAACCCCAAACACTTGCTTCCTTAAAGCTTGTGTTAGTATTCTTGTTCATGCCCAAATCAAGGTCCCTGTAATTGAGGTATGCTTCCCTTGGATACATGGAAACATAAGGTGTCATGTATTTGTAAACCTTCCTAATCCAATCAATATGCTTTGCATTCTCTGAAGGATCTTCCCAGGTCGTCGCGTAGCTGATGAAGAACATGTTACCTTTTCTGTGCGGGAAAGGAATCTCAGATTCCGAGATTTTGCTCATCATTCCACCGTAGGGAACAAATGCTGCAGAAGGGGAATCTTCTTCATACATCATTTCCCATAAACCTTCAAGTGCTGATTCGTGTATTGGTTTTTTAGCAAAGTCGGACTTGCCTTTGAAGGTGCCCTCGAATAAATTCCGTCGCTGAAGCAAGATTTCAGGAGTTGAATTGTTGGGGAAGACGCCCATATATAGCACAGAATTGATCCAGTTTGTTTCGATACAATCCTGTTTCGTCAAACCGAGTTCAGGGAAGCTTTCATGCATGACTTGGAGGAGTCTCTTTGCATCACCAAGAAACAATCCACTATAGGAAGTTGATATTGTTTTCTTACCTTCTTCGCTAGCATTTGCCAACTGTGTACTGACTCTGAGAAAGAGATTCTCGTCGAGTTTATCAGAAGCTTGCAGGAACCTGTAGAGGATCTTAGTAGCACCTTGTTCCAAGGTCCTAGCAACCCTGAAAACTGTCACAACTGGAGGTACTGGAACCAGTTTTACTTTCCAGGAAGTAATGATTCCGAAGCTACCTCCTCCACCTCCTCTAATTGCCCAGAATAGATCTTCTCCCATGGCTTTTCGGTCAAGAACTCTTCCATAAGCATCAATTATACGAGCATCGATGACATTGTCTGCAGCAAGGCCATATTTTCTGAACAAGGTACCGTATGCACCTCCTGTGATGTGCCCACCAATACCTAAACTGGTACAAACACCAGCTGGGTAGCCATGAGTGTTGCTCTTCTCTGATATTCTATAGTACAGTTCGCCAGTTGTGGCACCGGCCTCAACCCAAGCGCTATTATCCTCGATATCAACGCTAATTGACCGAAGCTTGGCAAGGTCTACAACAATGAAAGGCTGCTCAATTTCAGAGACATAAGAGAGTCCCTCAAAGTCATGGCCTCCACTACGGACTCGAAGGTGAATTCCAAGTTGTTTTGAGCAAACAACAGCAGCTTGGATGTGGGATTCGTACAACGGTGTGAAAATGAACTCAGGTTTCGGTACTGTAGGCTGTGAGAACCGGAGGTTTTGAATAGATGACTCTAAAACACTAGTGAATGAAGAGTTGTTTGGGGTGTACAAGATAGTGGAGAAAGGATAGGAGGACTCAGAATTCTTGGAGAGACATTGTAAAAAGCTATCCTTAATTGAGAGCGAATCTATGGATGAAGGAGATAGAACTAGCAGGAATACAAGTACTGACAGAAAGGAAGAACCTGAAGGAGCCATTTCTCCTTGTGTTTCAAGAAATGATGTCCCTACGGTTCTTGTAGAGATCGCTGTGATCTTTGGATGAATTTATAGTAAACTTAGCGTGAAAGACAAGCAAAAAAAAAGGTTCAAATATACAACAGTTTGGTTTAATTGGTAAATGTTTGAATTTAAGCTTCTAGAATCCGGGAATCAAAGTTTAATGGTAAAATGATATTTTTTTTATTATTATACTTTTAACAAATTCTTTGTCAGCATTCGGTTCGATAAAACCTGAGTTGTGTGGTTTTGGGTTAGGTGTTCTAAGCTTCCATAAAAATTATTATAAGTTTGAGACGTTTGGAATGGTGATGTATAATGCTTTTTAAAATAAATTTTTAATTAAAAATATATTAAAATATTTTTTTAAAATTTGTTTTTGATATCAAATCTATTAAAACACTAGAACATTTGAAAGATGTGCAAATTGATGTGGAGCTCATGATTTTAATAATCGTAAAATACATTTGAAAAGCAAATTAAAACTTAAACAAAAGATGTGCAAAACACCTCCTCGATCCATGTCCTCATCTCTCATCAACCTTGCCGGGCATTATGTGGAGCTCATTATTTTAATATATATTTTTTCGACAATTCAATACTGTAGTTTACCAACTCTTAATATACATTTCTACTTGCTTTTGAAGTTGTGGTTTTTTTTGAAATAATTTTTTATGTTAAAATAAATGTTAATTATATTTTTTTATTTTAAAAAAATTATTTTTAATACCAATACATCAAAATAATTTGAAAATATTAAAAATATATTAATTTGAAATTAATTAAAAATTAAATTAAAAATTATTTTTTTCAAAAATATTTTTTAAATACAGAAACAAGCAAACCTACATGGTTCTCCCGCCTCCCCTAGATCACTATTCATGTTGCTGGGTACACGATTGAAACATTAAGCTGAAAAATTTAGAGTTCAGACGCGTTAATTGACTAGTAAAATTAAGAGTGAGGAGTCAATATATATTTACTTGACGGGCACTCGGTCCTGCCCATGAAAGTGATTTTTGAAACTTTGAGGACCAACCTGTAAGACTAGATAATTACAACGAAAAAACCGAGAAGAAGAAGCAGTTAATTAATTAAGCCAGCCACAAAACTGGTTCGTGTTTCACACATGAAGCAGCCTGTGCCGCCATATCAACCCGGATGATTACTCCCCTTGAAAAACTCACACCCCTAATTTATTTTTTATGTTTTTATTAATATAAATATTCAGAATAACTTTCATGTAATTTAATTAATCTTCTAAATTTTAAAATTAAAGATCATTAAAACCTCACATCCCTATTTATAATCATGGGAGGGTTGATTTGGCGGAATAGACAGCTTCTTGTGTGAAACAGGAACCAGTTTTGCGGCGGGCTTAATTAATTAACTGGCTTAATAATTTTTTGTGCCTTCTTCGTATTTTCTCCAATGATATTTATTTGATTTTTTAAATTTATTTGTAATTTTTTTCTGATTTTTTTTATAAGGGTCCAAAAATAGATAACAATAACTGTTGAAGGGCTATGGTAGACCACCCTACCCCAGGTAGCGGGTTGGTTTACTTGACGTACGACCTGAAACTTACTGTCTCCTTCCTCGTTTTTTTCTTTGCAGTTACAGTTCTTTATTATTTTTCGAGTCGTGATTTGTTTGTGAAGATCTTCATGCAAATCCATGATTCTTGTTCCCTGTTCCTATCTAACCATGATGATTCTTACATTATATAAGTGTAAATTATTAATTAACGCTTGTGTTTTTGATTATTTTCTATGCTAGTCTATTGGCAAAGAACAATCAACAACATAGTGGATGAATCCGAGCCTTAACAATAACTTAAACAGCCAGTACATGAAGGTGATGAAAACCAAACATGAATCCATACGTAAACCTACAAAATCTTTAGATCTTTCCTTTTCCTTTTGTTACAAGTTGTGGTCGTTCTTCGAGTCTTCATCTGAGCTCTGTTAAAGGTTTTTGTGGGAGGAAACATGGTGACTACCGTTGCGGCACACTGAGAAGGCAATGTAATGGGACTTTGCCCTTTTGGCTGGTTAAGGAAAAATGGAGGCAAAACAATAATATTGATTGAATTAAGAAGAAAAAACATATGGGGTGGAAATACTATTAATCAAGAATGATTAAAATGAAAGAAAAATTGAGAAACATGTGCCTGACATGCCTTGAGGCTGGATTTAAGGAAAGGTAATCATGGAAGGTATTGAAAAAAATGGAAGAACTTGAAAAAAATTTTGATGTTTTCTTCCTTTTTTGGCTGTATTTCAAGAGTTGAAGCTCCTCTCTAGCTCTCCTATAGATGAGCTAGATGACCCCTTTGATTAAGTAATCCTAACATCACATCTTAGCGCAACAAGTTGGATAATTAACCTCATTCATAACACTGCTTAAAATATGAAGCTGAAAAGGGCATGTTGTCTGAACGCAAAAAGCAAAGATCCAGTTCATCCTTGTTAAACTTGGTAAGGCCCAAAGGGTTGACATGGGAAATTCGACCTGGAACCTTACCCAGTTCAAATTTCAAGTTAAACAACAAAAAAACATTGCCCTAGCGAAACCTAGCCAGGTTTTTAGTGACCTAATTAACCTATACCGTTTTGATTAAAAAAATCTGACTTGGTGTGATGTAATAACCTAGTGACCCAAGCCCTTTCCCTAGTCAGTCCCCGGGCAGGTCCGACAACTATGAATGATTCAATGAATGCCTATATTTCCAAGTTTTCATTCTATATCAAGATTTAATCAAACATCAAATGCTAAAAATCGGCATCAAGCTAGAAATTCTATATAAAAACCAACTTAAAACAAGATTATTGGTTACATTTACGGACAATATACATCTCAAAATTGTTTCAAGCAGGACATTTTTGGTCTCTGACTGCAAGAATATTGAATCAACTCAAATGGATATTAAACTAGCTAATTTAGCTTTTGTCATCTCTCGAATATGCCTTTGACATACACCATACCTTTTTCACTGAACTGAAGTTCCTTCCTCATTTGCTCTACTTGTTGATCATCACCTTGAACAACGATCTCTGATAAGGTCCCATCATCTGCAACCATCATCTTAACCTTGATCTCCTCTTTCCTTGATGCTCGCTTCCAGTAGTACGCTCCTCTGCATGCATTTCATCTTAAGAGCATCAGTGCAACTGTATAGGGCGAGACACTTGAAAGATGTCAATTAATACTTCGGGATGAAGCACTTACGCCAATGGACTTAGAACGGTGATCCAGAACCAATTGTTACCAAAGTCTGGAAAAGTTATGGTAAGCACAAGCGCAACGCTAGCGAGGCTAATGCAAGTGCAGAAAGTAAGCAATGCTGCCTGGCCTCGGTTTGGAACCATCATTCCCTCAAACCTACTCACAATTGAACATAGGAACAACATAAGGCGCTGCACAATTACACAATTGAAGAATGCACAGAGAAGTATAATGAAGACGATGGGTGGGGATTGGCTTACGTAATGGTCTCTCCTCTACCAGTGACTGCAAAATTGTTGCGAGTGAAAAAAGATAAGATTTCTCCCGCAACCTGAGCTGGTTCTTTCTTCCCTTCCCCTTCCCCTGTAAATGTTTTCTGCACAATCTGCAATACGCACCCCCCACACACACTAATTAAGGGAAAACCTCAAAAAGACAAACCCCTCCAACAGCTATAGAATTGGTCTCAATTTTGCCACCAAAAAAGATTTTGTATCAATTTTATCACCCAAGTTTCATAAATTTTCA
The DNA here is from genome assembly GCA_018804465.1 of Populus tomentosa. Lineage (NCBI taxonomy): Eukaryota > Viridiplantae > Streptophyta > Magnoliopsida > Malpighiales > Salicaceae > Populus > Populus tomentosa. The sequence continues at coordinate 44,964,085 of CM031969.1, read as the reverse complement.
ATTAAGTCTTTTCATCTATATTTGATCATCGATTCCATCCAAAGTGTGGTTATTCTTGCAAGAAACAAATGTTTCTTTATAGAGAAATTAACTTTTTATGTTAAGGAATTATAACATAAGACCTTAATTAAGAAATAAAAAATGTTTAAGGACAATAGATATACTAAAATTTGCTCGGGGATTAAATTGAGTCAAACTAAATAATTGGAGGGCATTTTTGACGTTTGCCAATAATCAGCTAAGAGCAGGTGCTGAATTTCCACATCTCATTCTCAATTACTGCTAGGAATTAAGATAGAACACCACTACTTGATGGCTACGCCTCTAAGTGAAGATTATAGAAAGAATTTACAATCTACTTTACTCCTAATTCAAGGCACTAGAATTATTATTTAATTACAAATTTAATACTCAAGTAATCATCTTATAAGTATAAATTTAAAAAATAAGTAAGGGATAACTAAGCTGAAATGAACAGAAAATGGGCAGCTAAGAAGAACATATTAGCAGAAGAAGAAACAGAAGGAAGAGAAGTAGGACCTTGGATTTAACAGAGCGCTTGATAAGAGACCAGAGGCCTGGAACAGAGATGACAAAGAGTCCCAGAGAAGTGTAGTAGCTAGCCAATGAGTAACTAGCAGCACTTTCTGCAACTACAAACATGGATTCTTGGTTTTGAAGCTGTTCCATAACAACAGAGGAAGACAGGAGATGTTCCTGGAGCTGAGAGGAGACTCGAACCATCACCCTCTTTGGTCTTGTGGAGATCACTCCAGCTTGTCCTAGCCATGGTTGACGGTTGTGGTGGCGGTGGTGGCGATGGTTGAATAATTCAGTAGTGTTGCTGCTCAGTTTCGACTTCGAGGGTAGAGAAATGGAAGGAAAAGGATGGGGTGATAGTGTCTTAGCTGCTGCCATTTTCAGTGTTGCAGAAAGCAGTAAAAGATTGGACTTCCCATTGATGAAATCCTTATGGTCCACCACTGTGTGATGGATAGCTAGCCACATGAATGGTCCATATTTTTTTGGAATAACTACAAATCAATCCCTTACGTTTAATGTGTTTCACAAGTCGGTCTAGTACTATCCATTCTTCTAAATTTTGATGACTGGAATACTCAATTCAATCTTACTACCAGTTTGAAGTTGATTATAATTAAAGATTACCGTGATTAATGTGTATCAGCTTGTTTTTATTGGGAGTTTGAATCTGTAAATAACAGCAGCAGCTGCTGCTGCTGCTGCAGAATTTGCAGCATAATCTTTTTTGTTTATTATCTTGATTGATATATATATAGTTTGACACTAGCAACCCAAAGGCTGTCACAGTTGTTGGCAAGGAAGCAATTTCACTTTCCAGGAGGCAATGATTCCAAATTGCCTCCACCTCCTCTAATTGCCCAAACAAGATCTTCTCCCTTGGCATTTCGGTCACGAACTGTTCCATGAACATCAAATATTATACGAGCATAGATGACATTGTCTCTGGCGAGGCCATATTTTGTAAACATGGACCTTGTGCACCTCATTAGTACAAACACCAGCTGGGAGGCCATGAGTCTTACTTTCCTCAGCAATTCTATTGTGAAGCTCATCAGTTCAAATTCAATATTAATTAGTATTTAGGCTAATAAGATTTAGAGTTTGTAGGTTTTTTAATATTAACTAAAGAAGGAATCGTGGTTAATGTAGAAGTTCTTGATAAAAAAGGATTTATAATAGACTAGTTTGTTAGCATCCTTATTTAATTAAAATGTTAGATTTTTTATTAGATTAAGATTTTCTTTGAATAGTTTAATTCCTTGATTATTTAGGACTTGGGCCTATAAATAGGTTTACAATATTAAGCATTATACACAAATTGAGAGAGATATAGAGAAAAGCTAGAAAAGTGCATCTTTTAAGAAAATTCTTGATAAAATATCATTCTTCTTCTTGTTCTTTAGTTTTATTTTTATGTTTGTTTTTATAAATTAGCTACCGTATTCTATTCTTCTTTTCCAACATTGTGGCACCGGCTTGAAGTCACATGCTGTTATCGTCGATGTCAATGCTAATAGACCAAAGCTTTGCAAGTTCGACAATAATGAAAGGTTGCTCAATTTCAGATACATATACAAGCATCGATGACATTGTCTCTAGCGAGGCCATATTTTCTAAACATGGACCCTTGTGCACCTCACTAGTACAAACACCAGTTGGGAGGCCATGAGTCTTACTTTCTTCATCAATTCTATTGTGAAGCTCACCAATTGTGGCACTGGCCTGAACTCACACGTTTTTATTGTCGTTATCAAGCTAATAAACCGAAGCTTTGTAAGGTCGACATCAATGAAAGGCTACTCAATCTAGATACATAAGAGACTCCCTCGTAGTCAAGGCCTACACTACGGACTTAAGGTGAATTCCAAGCCTTTTAAACCAAATAACATCAACTTGGATGTGGTATTCTTGCAATGGTGAGAAAATAAATTCAGGTTTCGGTGTTGCATGCAATGCCCATCTCTCCTTCTTTATGATGGAAGAAAATTAGTGTAGTATGCACAACTAAAAAACAAGAAGAAAATTAGAGAGAAATAAATATTTTATTAAGTGTTTTCTTTTCTATATATATATATATATATATTTCTTGCTTCTGATTACAAGTTTATTTATAGGTCTAAGATCTTAGACTAACAAAGAATTATACTAAGTAAAGAAAATCCTATTTTGAATAGGAAAAGTAATTCCACCGACTTAATTGGTCTATTGGTTTCTAATTGGTAGATCAATTCCTCTATTTTTCATAAAAAATTAGAAATCATGTTTACTTTCAACATCCCTTATTAAACTTAATTTTTCATAACTTTCAATATATCTCTCATCTTGTAAAACACAAAACCTATAATGCTCTTTCTATTATCCATATCTCCAGCCCAATCACTATCGCTATAACCCATAAGATTAAAGTTGTTAGAGTAACCATATAATAAGATTCTCCATACTTAATTAGAGCATTCATTTTTGCTTAATCCTCCATCTTAAACTTCTTGAGAATTATTTTTGCAAACATCTCTTGATTCACAAGATCTTATCTTCTCCTTATTTGATTTCAATCCCTAAGGATTAGGTCATAAAACCAATATCTGTCATCTCAAACTCCTCGATCATTGCTTGCTTAAAGTCTCTAAATATCTTTAGATTATTGCCTATAAAAATCAAGTCATCCATATAATAAGCAGACAATAAAAGTATCACTACTCTCTTTTATTTGTACCTAGATAAGATATTCACGGGAATATTTTACAAATCCATTCTTCAAGAAATAACTATCAATTTGACTATAACAAGCTCTCGGGGCTTGCTTCAATCCATACAAGGCTTTTTTCAACTTTAATATCTTGTCTTCATATCCTTTCACTTCATTACCCATAAATTCCTCAATGCAAACCTCTTCTTCAAAAAAATCATTTTGAAAGCTGACTTGACTTCCATTTAGTAGATCTTCTATCTATTTTGGGTGACTGTGAAAATTATTAGTCAAATGGTCTCCAATCTAGCAACTGGGTAACAACTTCATCATAGTCAATCCTTTACTTTTGCCATAGCCTTTTGCTACCAATCTCACATTGTACCTCTCCGCTTCTCCTTTGACATTCTTCTTTCTTTGTAGATTCACTTGGCTCCTATTAGCTTTTTTTTTTTTGGTCTAAGAATCAATTTTCATGTGCTATTTTTCTTAATTGATGCAATCTTCTCATCCATAGAAATTCTCCTCTTTTCACCTTTAATTGCTTTTTTCAAACACTATAGTTTCACATATGAAAAGATGACAATATAGTGTTAGATCATCATCAATTGGATTAATTACCTCATAAAAGTCTTCAAGTCTCCTCATCTTCCTTGGTGGACTAGGTGGGCTACCACCATTTGAACTTCCATTAGAAGAAGAAGAAGATAAAAATAAAGTTAGTTCATTAGTGATTATGGAGGTGTAACTAGTTCTTAATGATCTTCATATCTTTTCCTCTCTTTATCAAGAATTGATAGTAAGGCATACTTCTCATTAGTTTCTACCCTTTAATCTCATGCTCTTTCTTTATCAAATTCGTCATCCCTGCTAATCACCTTCTTTCCTTCATTGGGGTTGTAAAGCTTGTATTCTTTGGACTTTTTGATCATAGCCCACAAAGATCATCATTTTATTTGTGTCATATAGCTTGGTCTTTACCTACGCATGTACATGCACATAACCAATGCTTCCAAACACTTTCAAATAAGTAGCATTTAGCTTTCTTTCATTTCATGTCTCTTGTGAAGTCATGTCATTCAGACCTTTTGTAGGACACCTAGTTGACAAGTAAACAACACAATCTACAATTTCAACCTAAAACTTCTTTGACATCTTCTTAGTTTTGAGCATGTTTCTCGCCATGTTATGAATGCTTCTATTCTTTCTTTCTGCCATGCCATTTTGTTGTGGGGATCTAAGCACTACTAGGAGTCTTATTATACCATGATCTTTATAAAAATCATTAAACTTATTAGAACAAAATCCACCTCTCCTATTTGTCTTAAGTGATTTTATAGAATAACTATTTTTTTTTTCAACTAATGCATTAGACTTTTGCTTTAAGAAATTTTTGTACTATAATCTTCATTAAAAAATTGGAAAATATAATTTTTTTTACCAAATAAGCATAGTTGAATAGGACCACATACGTTTGTATGTCTCTTTTATAAGGGTTAACTTGCTCTAGATGTATACTCTTTTGGAAAGCTCTAGCAAAATTGTTTGCCCACTAAATATTCTTCACACAACTGATTTGGATGTTCAATGGATGATAGACCCTTCAATATCTCTTTTTGCGTCATCATTTTTAAGCTGTCAAAACTTGCATGCCCAAGTCTCTTATGCCAAAGCCATGTCTCATCTTTCACACATGTCTTTAGGTATTTAGGCACATTTATCTCTATATTTAGCAAAACCATCTTATTTTTTGTTATGGTTACCTTTGCAATCATAGTTCCATGAGTATTAAGTAATGTCAACGTACTATTTTTCATCTTAATTTTATAATCACTCTTTAATAATTATCTCAAATTCAATATATTACTTTTTATAGTTAGGATATAATAAACATCAACAATAAATTGATAGCTACCATTTTTTCATTTAAATCAAAACCGTACCTTTCCACTTAATGGAAACCTTTGAATGATCTATAAAGGTGACATTACCTTTAATTAATTCATCAAGTTCCATAAACTTGTCTTTATCTACACACATATGATTGCTTGCTCTATTGTCTAGATACCACATGTTTTTTTTTTATTAATGTTTTCATCATAGACTAGTAATAGGGTGGCTTCTTGCTCCTATTCTATTACTAGAATGACATTATCTTCAACCTTTTTGGTTAAATTCTAGTAATCCCTAGCATAATGACCTATTCTTTGACAATTATAACACTTAATTTTTGTTTTGTCAAACCAGGTTCTTAGATTGCTACAGTTAGTGGAACCGATCAACTAGTTTACTTCATGCGGTTGATTGGTTGACCTGTTGAAGCTCTTTCAACCTCCTCTTTAAAATTTATTTCTTCCTCATCTTCCCCTACTTTGTCTATATCCTCTACTTTCTTAGGTGTATCTAAAGCCATCTTGAATTTCATTGACTCTTTATTCACAGGCTTGTAGTTTTCCCATGAAACTTTAAATTGTTAGAAAATTTATATTTGATGACTCCTCTATCGCAACCACTATATAATGAAATTTCTTTTGTAATGAGCGTAAGATCTTTTTCACCACACGTGTTTTTACTTCATCTAATTGTATATGGCCAATACTCTAGCAAAGTAATCTAAAATACTCTCCGATTTAGGCATATGTAATTTTTCAAAGTCACCTCGTAACTTTTGTAGATGTACCTTCTTATATTATTGACTATTTGGTTTTATTGTCACAAAACTTCTTATGCTTGCTTGGAAGTGGTTGTGTTAGCCATTATCTTAAAAATGCAATCATCCAGACATTAATGGATGATTGTGAATGCTTGCTGATCATTTCTTTGTGCCTTTTGCAAAGTCTCCCTTTGGGATGAAGCCAATGTTACTCATTTCATAGGCTTCTCAAATTCTTTTTCAACCCTTTCCCACGCAACTTGAGAACCTAGCCAAGATTTCATATGAATACATCAAATTTCATAGTTATCATTAGTTAAACGAGGAAATTGAAGTGGGAAATTTTTATTGGTCATGTCAAATAATCAGAACAAGCTTTAATACCACTTGTTGGAAGAAAATTAGTGTTGTAGAAGCTTATGGACAATAATGGAAAATAGCAAAGCTAAAGAATAAGAAGAAAATTTGAGAGGAATAAATGTTTCATTAAGTGTTTTCTCTTCTATACACATTTTCTCTTTTTTATACTTATTCTCTATTATTCTAATTAAAAATTTATTTATTGGCCTAAAATCCTAGATAATTAAGGAATTATACTAAACAACGAAAATCATATTATGAACAAGAAAAATAATAATGTCGATCTAATCGGTTGATTGGTTCATTTAATTGAACCGATCGACCAGTTCCTTAGGGTTTTAGAAAAACCAAAAACAATGTTTACTTTCAACACTCCAAATACAGAAGCACTTATGCTCGCCAAAGGAGCCAAAAATGAAAAATAAAATGACATGGACATTTGTTTTATTTTTTCGATAGCTCAAAACAGCAAACATCTCGGAAGTGAAAATCAATCCAAGACAGGAAGAAGCCTAGGAATGGAGAAAGAAGAGAAAATATAAATACACATAGACAAGGGAGGTCCTTCCATATTTGCAGACCAAACGGATCCAAAGCAGCAAGGCAGCAACCATTGGAAAATAGAGACAATTGACTTGGAAAAACTAGGCGCAAGATAGCGTCTACTAGACAACAAAGTTCAAATGGCAGCAGCATCTTGATAAGGCAAGCTTGAGCACTCAATAAAATCACCCATGATAGGCATGGGCCTCACCCAATATCTTTCACTCGTTTTAATTATAGAAAGGGACCTTCCATCCATAAAAATTTAATGAATAATAATTTTATGGTCAACCATTATTACCTCCATTATTACCCCAATAATGTGGTAGTATCTGAATTATTATGCTCATGGGAAATAAATATATTGAGATGCCTACATCAATCAAGAAATATATATTTGTTGAATTTAAATTAAGGGGTCATTATATAAAAGATTATTAAACATTAGAGATCCATTATTAAAAATAAACTACTTGCACCTTTAGTTAGTGTTTAATTACTGTTTTAAAATACAAGAAACAAAGAGAACAGAGATAATACATACATATATATATATATACACACACACATACATATATACATACATACATACATATATATATATATATATAAGTTTTTTTTATCTAATGTTTTGAAATAATAAAAATTCACTTCAAAATTATTCTAAAAATATATTTATTTTATATTTTTATTTTCATCTCTTCAACTAAACATGTTTATATAATTTTTATCCTTAGATATCAACCAAACACAACCCTAATTGATGTAGATTTTAAAAAAATGATCATACACAAACAATAATTTGTAATTTTATTACTAAATATTTCTTTTCAAGTAGTTTATTTTTTGAAGAGATTTACCATTTCTTAAATAAATCTAAAAATCAACCTGAAAATAAAAATAAATAAAAAATATTAAGTATATTATATAATTTTTTAAAGTTTAGAAAAAATAAAAATAATCTTTCTTAAAAACCTCCTCCATCACTGATTCTGCGTTGATTATTTCCTATGTGAGTAATTGGAATAGAAAGGGAGGATAAGTCTTTTGGAATACTCTGTTCATGTCTGAAGAAGTTATCAGACAGCCTTTGGAACAATGGAAAAATCTCCATTATTTCTGCTTATCAGTTACCAGAAGAGCAGTGGAGTGATCATGACAGCCTTTGGAATCTGATATAGAAACGGCAGAAGTGTGATTAATTTGCTGAAAACCTGTTGAATCATGGAAAAAAGCGTGGGGTGTTGTTTGCTACGTTATAATTCTGCATCATTATATCTTATTCTGTCACAATGGAGTCTCAAATTTTTCGTTTATTATGTCTTCCATAAGCTTAAACACCATGATACATACTTAAATCTCTCTTTCTCAGAGATGTGGCAAGGGGGAATACTCTGTTCATGTCTGAAGAAGTTATCAGGATCTACTCTGGTCTTCACTTGTACCAATCTGTAGAAGTTATCCTTGAAGTACTTGGTACCCCAAACACTTGCTTCTTCACAACTTGTGTTAGTCTTCTCGTTCATGCCCAGATCAAGATCCCTGTAATTTCCATACGCTTCCCTAGGATTCATGGAGACATAAGGTGCCATGTACTCATAAATCTTCCTAACCCAATCAATATGCTTTGCAGCATTCTCAGAAGGATCTTTCCAGCTGGTTGAGTAGTCGATCATGAACAGGTTGCCCTTTCTATGAGGGTAAGGAATCTGATATTCTGAGATTTTATTCATCATTCCACCATAAGGAATCAATACCATGCTAGGATTCTCTTCTTCAAATAACCTTTCCCATAGCCCTTCAAGTGCGGTTTCAGGTATTGGTTCTTTGACATAGTCTGACTTGCCTTTCAAGTAGCGTTTGAACAAATTATTCCGTTGAAGTAAAATTTCAGGAGTTGTATTGTTGGGAAAGAAAGACATATATAGCACTGAATTGATCCAGCTTGTTTCAATGCAATCCTGCTGTTGCAAGCCCAATTCAGGAAAGCTTTCTTGCATTACCTGTAGGAGTCTCTTGGTATCACCAAGAAACAACGCATCATAGGAAGTTGACATAGTTTTTTTACCTTTCTTACAAGCATTTGCCAATTGTACACTGACAGAGAGGAAGAGGTCATCGTCAAGTTTATCAGCCACTTGTTGCCATCTGTAGAGGAGTTTAGTCGCACCTTGTTCCAAAGTCTTGGCAACCCTAAAAACTGTCACAGTTGATGGAACAGGAACCAGTTTAACTTTCCAGGCAGAAATGATTCCAAAGCTGCCGCCTCCACCTCCTCTTATTGCCCAAAAAAGATCTTCTCCCATGACTTTCCGGTCAAACACTCTTCCCTGTGCGTCTATTATACGAGCATCGATGACATTATCCGCAGCAAGGCCATATTTTCTAAACATGGAGCCATATCCACCTCCTGTAATGTGTCCACCAACACCAACACTAGGACAAACACCAGCTGGGAAGCCATGTTTTTTACTTTTCTCTGAAATTCTATAGTAAAGCTCACCAATTGTAGCACCTGCCTGCACCCAAGCGCTATTACCATCAGTGTCAATGCTGATAGAACGTAGCATGTCCAGGTCTACAACAATGAAAGGTGTGTCAATTTCAGAGACATAAGAGAGCCCCTCGCGGTCATGGCCTCCACTGCGAACTCTGAGGTGAATTCCGAGCTGTTTTGAGCAAATAACAGCAGCTTGGATATGGGATTCCTCCACAGGTTTGTAAATAAGTTCTGGTTTCCGAGTCAAAGGCAGCGTGAACCTGAGATTTTGTGCTGAAGATTGTAAAATAGAAGTGAATGAAGAATTGACTGGAGAGTACAGCAAAGTGGAGAATGGAAAGGATATGTCAGAATTTTTTTGGAGACATTGTAGAAAGCTATCCTGAATTGGAAGTGAAATTATCAGAGAAGGAGATAGAAGCAGGACTCCAAATATCCAAAGAGATGCATAGCTAGAAAGAATCATTCTGCCAGTTACTTAGCACTGCCGGGATCGTTTGGCAAGGAAGATTTTGTATCCTTGGATTGATTTGTAACTGCTGCCGACACACAACCCCACCTTAAACGTCTACACTAAAGTTTGATGCACTGTAGTAATAAATAAATTCTGGATAATCTTTTTGGTTTTCACAAATCTGAATTCGTATCTTGACCTGTCTGCATATATCAAAGTCATATTCATAAGCAAATATTTTATTTTGGATCAAAATACGTTGCCACTAATATAGACGTTATGCTTTAAACAAATATTTCTTCTACTTTATTTTTTATTTTATTTTTCTTTTAGAGTACTCATGAAGATTATAAATATATATAGTGGAAAAATTGTAGAGAACTCAATTCCTCGAAAACGCACTTTGTCCCTCAATTCATTTTGACAATAAGAACCTGAGATTTTGTGCTGAGTGCAGAATAGTAGTGACTGAAGAGTTGATTGAACAGTACAACAAATTGGAAAACTAGTAGATCAATTGGTAATAGTTACGAAAGAGTTAGCTAGAGAGAAAGAACATTTATGATTTGAATTCTATCACTTGTATTTACTATCCCACATGTATGAGTTTCATCACTAGATACCTCGAGTTTACAGGCTCTCCCATATAGTTCGGCTCTTGGAAGTTGTCACCTAACTACATTGTAGAATCGTCATATATATAAACATGAGAAAAAAAAATCAGAATTTTCCAAGAGGAAATTTAAAAAACTATAAAAAAAGAAGGAGAAGCGAGACTAGAAAATCAAGAGAAAGAATCATTTTGCATGTTTTAGCTTCTTTACCGACCTTGATTTATTGGTTAGCATTTGGTTTATGTCCCAAAACAAAAGAAATGAAGATAATAAAAATAAAGAAGATAAGATAGAAAAGATGAAGACAAAATTATATTTTATAATGATATATAAGACAAAGTAATTGTTTTTATATCTTGTTAATTTGGTTATGATAAACAATATAAAATAAAATATGAAAAATTCTTAATATGATATAATATGATATGTTGGCTAGGATCACGGACTTGCATCTTGGCTAGTATAATGGAATTGTTGCTCCCGTAATCATGTCTAATCTATGTACTACAAGTATGCAATATGATGTTCTTGTAATTATGTTTTCCTTTCTTGTAAAGCTCCCTAATTTTCTACATAAATACATGTAAGGACTTGTAGAATAAACACAATAATATATAAGAAGTCTCTTTTGTTTTCTCTTTAGCATAAATACTTTTCTTTTATAAACTATCTCGAGCATGATCAACACGGCATGTTTGATGTCTCTGTATTTTCTAGACACACTGTTGATTGTGAAATTATCCTGTATATTGAAAACACCTTGTTTGATGGCTCTATATTTCTAAGACACTGCTGCATATATTGGTGGAAACCTATTAAATTTTTAATAAGAATCATTATAGTTCAAAAATTAAAGTTGTTAGATGAAATTTTGATAATTATTCACTACTTGGTTATTAAAATATAATATAATGTTAAAGAACTATTTTAACTTAAACCTTAAATTATTAAGTGAGATTTCAAGTTAGAATCTATTAAGAAAACAAACTAAGATGCATAGGGAAAACATCGTTCACCAATACCCATAAACATTATGGCTTATTATAATAATACACTTTTTTTTTTGGTATTTTTGCTTCAATTATTGAATTTTCTTTCTTTCTAAATTACTTTTTAGATTGTTTGTTTATTGAGATTTGAAGTTGAAAATTTATTTTATCTTAAAAAATATCTCAAAGCTAATGCTCAATTTCATTAAAATAAAAAGAATTTAATATTATTGTTTTGACTTAAGTTAAAACCAAGAAAGCAAAATTGAAAACAAGACAAAAGAGTAGCCCTTTGTTGTTTTAAATAGATGTGATTTGACTTTTATTTTTTTTCTTTAGACATCAAAATGTCTTTATTTTAAATTTGACCATTGATTTGTGTTGAATAGGATTTTTTTTTATTGATAATTTATTTTGATTTTTTTTTTCTGCACTCTACTATATCAAATAATTATCTTGATATTGAATTGATGATTGATTTTGCAAGAAATTGTTTGGATTCTTCATTTTTTAAAAGATCAAGAGTAATTGAACTACAATTGAATAATAGAAAAACATTAAAGCCCGGAGGGAAGAATGACATAAGCTACTCACTAAAACCAAGGAAAAAAGAGACCAAATAGGAGTGAGAAAGGAGAATGGGTTGCTATATTGGGTTAGTTAGGGATGAGGCCAAATAAATATCTCGAAATTGGATTGGTGCTTGATTTTTCAATCATCTATTTTTATTATTATATAGTTAAATAAACAATAGTTTTGAAGAGGGGAAAAAAACCAAGTTATCAATCCTAGTGGGGTCCATAACCTAGTTCGTGAGTTTAGTAAGTTGATCCGGTTTGTGAGTTTAACGGGTTTATCAACCAAACCTTATATGCCTTTTTTTCCTTTAATTTTTTAATTGATTTTTTTTTCAATCATGTACTTTTTTTTCTTTGATTTGCTTTTTGTAGAATTACTATGGAATCAAAAAAAAATCTCAGTATTGAGTTGGTTTTCAATTTTGATATCATATATTTTTTATCATATAATTAAATAAAAATAGTTTAAATTATTAAACTTGAGAGAGTTCATGACTAGGGATGTACATGAGTTGACTGAGGTCCATCAAATATTTTTCTTCATAATATTTTCTTTAAAAATATTTTCTTCTTAATAAAAATATTTTTTAAAAAAAGTTGAGGCATGTTTTTACCTATTATCCGGGTTTTCTTTGGACCCTTGAAGTTGACATATTCATGTTGGGACAACTCCTACATGGTTTATTTTGAAACTCAAACTAGGTAAAGAACCAAATCTAGAGGTTTCAAGATTGACATGCTTCGTCAAATTTAATGACATTGCCAAAAAATTCTCTACAACCTTGACATTTGTTTTTTATATTTTAAAAAAACTTTGGTCTGACCTGCAATGAAGTGCGGGTTAATGAATTAGTTATAAGTAACTCTAAAATGCGTGGGGTAAATAACTCTAAAATGTGTGGGGTAACATAGTCTTTTTCTTAGAAATACATCGGTTATTATCTAATTCTAACACTTTTTTTGGAACAAGGTAATGCCTAAAATAATCTTAAGAGCAAAAAAAAGAAATGGTGTCTAGGGGCTTTATTGATATTTCTGTTTTTTTTTTTTAAGTTTAACGCAAGTTGTTTTTTGTGTTTTTTAGGTCATTTTACAAAACTGATTCATTTTCAATTTCACTCTTCAATATTTGATTTAAAAAAAAAAAAAAACTAGTCTTTATGTTTTTTTTCTTTCACTTTTCATTATATTGGGTTATCATAATTCTCTATCCATGTTCACAAGGTTAGTAAAGTAATCCAGATTGGCTCAGATTTTTTTTATTATTAATTTTTTTAAGATTGCTTTTCTTAAAAGTCTTATTGTTGAGCATTTTTTTATTGAGAGTTTTGATTTGATGTTTTTTTTTTGTTTGTCTTCTATATGATTACTCACAGCCCTATGACCACGATTACCAGTTTTAAAGGTTAACATAGGTTGATTTTGGTTTTTTTAGGTTTTTTTTTTTAAAATTAATTTTATTTTAATTTCATCCTTTAATATTTATTTTTTTATGAATTGATCTTCTTGCCTTTTGTTTTCACTTCTTTTTAAAAAAAACTATCTCAATCTTGTATCCATGGTCATGAAGTTAGCAGGTAATCCTACTTAGCCCTAATCATTTTTTTGTTGTTTTTTCTAAAAAAAATCATTTAACATTGAATTGTTAAATGGTTGTGAGTCATAGTTTTATTCAGTTCGTCCTTAAGTTTTTATGATTGAAAATTTTTTATATTCAAAAATACTTTGAAAAATCCAATGTATTAATTTTTTTTCAAGGGAAAAACAACTATCCATCCTATGACGAAGTGCTACTCAAATAGCCAGTATTCTATAACAAAATCATGGTTGTTTGTGGGATTTGGAAGGCCAATCATTTTGCTTGTCGGCGATTCTCTTCAGTATGTGCAGAGCTCGGAAGAGGGGATTGACATACGGTACAGGCTTTTGATTTGAAACCAATATGGTCAATTTACAGTATTCAATCAATTCTTTATCCCTGTAAGAACTTGCTCAAGAGAAGACTGCACTGTAATACCAGTTCCTTTAAGCTATGAGAAATCACTAGAATTGTTCCAAGTTCAAATTATGACAGACATCCAAATAATACAGACACATGTGATAAACAAAATATTTACAGAAGTACTATAATCTTAAAAATTTCCAACTGCATAATTGCTTTCTACTGCTGTTGGTCTGTAACTATGTATGGAATATCAGTAAATTCCCAAAATATTTAACAGGGGCACCCCAAACCTCCTCCAAGAAATCTCTACTTGTATACTCTACTTTCCATTTACCCAGTTTAGTATATTACTTTAATTAATGAGGATATTTTAATTTCATTAGGGGGCAGGTCAAAGCTCAGTATGAACAATGTGGTCGCTGTTGGAATCTGCAAGCTCATCAATTTCTGTCTCCTCGTTGAGAATGTAGTTTTGGGAAAGTTCTGTCTCTTTGTCATGGGAAGTTAAGCAGTCGGCTGAAGGGTGAACGATGCCATATCCAAAACCTTCCGCCGAATTGCAGTAGGTCTCTACCGTGCTATCCTCCATCTCTAAGTCGACGTTGCTCAGGACTATGTTGCTGCAAGGAACTGAGTCACTGCAGGCAAATGTCATTGCTTTTTCACTCTTTGTAGTCCCACTAATATTGCGATACATGATCTCGCTAATTTTTACTGCTGATGTCTAACAAAAGAAAAGCACATAATTTGATAGTTTTTCAGAATTCTGATAACATGACTAAGATGGTTATTAAGAGTAAAGTGTTCGATGTATCTAGTAAAAATAATGGAATTGAGCTTGGAATATGTACCTGGTTTTGGCAGGATGCTGGAGAATCGCAGTAGAATTGGTCGATAATGATGGGGTTATCGACATTGTCCATCCTTACATTTTCAAAACGTACCCCGCGGACAAAACCATTACCTCCCTGCAGCATATAAAGGATGTCAGCAGGGGATTTTAGATGCCTAATCCATCAAACATCGCTCAAATATTGTATGAAAACATCATTTAAACACTTGCTTTAAAATCAAAACAGTTATAACCATGTCCTTGAGTATTACCTGCCATGTCTTAATCCTGACGCCATTGGTTGTCTCCCTGATAAATGCAGTATCCAGGACCACCTTAGCGACTATGCCTGTTGAGTTGTCCTTTCCAAGACTTCCAATGCTGAGTGACAGAATTAAAAAAAGAAAAGAAAGGTTAATAATGAAAATTAAGAATTTCAGTCCCATCTCTTCTGTACTCAATTGTATAGAACAATGGTAAAATCTGGCCTATAATTTCTCTTTTTGTGGGATTTGGCATGATATCTAGAATTTCATATTGAACTCAACCTGACTCCATGTCCAGGTCCACAATATATCCTCTTCATCTTAATACCGGAGCTACCGTTAACAATTGAGATGCAATCATCACCTGAATATTCCATAGAATCAACAAAATATAAAACCATTCAGCATGTTTACCAATAACACTCACCTCCCTATTCTAGTTTCGATTTTCTGTACTAACAAAAAATATAAGGCTAAAAAAATGAGGTTGAGGTCTGAAAACCTGTTCCAATTTTGCAGTCCTGGAGAACAACATTAGTTGATTGAGTAATATGGATTCCATCAGTGTTTGGACTGTCTCCGGGAGCTGAAACACTAACTTGAGATATTCGCACGGATGCTGACTTGGAAATCACAAAATGCATCTGCTGGCTGTTCTTTATAGTGAGACCTTTTACCTTCACTGATGAGCTTGAATCAATTGTTAATGCCTGCGAAGGCCTCATTTGTTTATATACCACATAATCTCTACAGTTGTTTTGGAAGGATGCATAATATAATTAAGGGGAAAATATCCTTACCGTCGGTGCTCCTCTGCAAGGCTGTGAAGAAATAAAAGAAATATTAGTGAAAGTTTTGTTTAATTCAAGCATGGATGATACTATAGACTAAGATTTTTGAATAGTCACATTGGTCTTGTTCTTTTTGCAAGATGACGCCCACCATTTGCTGCCTGAACCATCAATAACTCCATTCCCTTGGAAGAGGACTCCGTTCAGCTTAGAGAACTCAAGCCATTGTCGAGCAAGATCGGGGTCCCAGTTCTTAGGCTCATCAGGTGCTACAATGGTTCCATCTATCTGTAAAATCATAATAACAAAGACATGTTAAACGTCAGATGACGACGCAACTGGTTCGAGAACATAAGTACTCATCTGCCAACACAGTACCGACAACAATTTATGAAATATAAATTTGGCATACAACCTTTTGAAGCAACATAGCAAGTTACCTGGATGACCAATCTATCTACACAAGGGCCTTTAAATCTTGTTGCATTAACTAAATAATGGCGTTCGGAAGGAACCAAGAAAACTGCTTCTGGTGTAGCACAAGCATTTTCCCAAGCTTTCACAAAGGCCTGGCAATATCACAACAGAACATATAAAATTTGGAGAATGTATGAGATTGAAAATGTGGACATAATATGGAAAGATCAATCACTAAAGTGTGTGAAATATGGAAAAGCTTTTGAAGTTATTCTAAGAATTCAAATATGCACCTGGGTGTCATCAGAAATTCCATCTCCAACTGCACCAAAGCTATCAACATTAACAAGAACCTTGCCACCACGTTCACTTGTCCAAGACGGGATATCGAAAAGTACCACATCATTTTCTTCATCTATCTCAAAGCTTTCAAGCTCCTCAAGAATGGCAAAGTTGTTATACACCATGTTTTCAGCAACTCCATTAGCCAATATGAGCAAACCAAGCAAGGTAATGATGAATGATTTGTCCATGATTGTCTAATCTGAATGTTTTACTTGAATGATTGATTGATATAAACTGTTCCAAACATTGGATTTTAATTTATATTTGAAGATTAGGTTTGGAAATGAAGGTTTATGGGCCATATGGCTTGGCTTAAAAGTTCACGAAGGAGCAACGTTTTTCTACGAGCACTAAACTTAAAGTAAAAGTGAAATAAGAGTTCTTTGCTTTACTTTTCAACCAATAAACTCAAGTGCACTTTCTGTTTTTGGCTTGTCTTAGTTTCCAAGCAGTAGTGACTAATGACTCCAAAGCTATCTCCTCACCTCCTCTAATGGCCCAAAACAGAACTTTGTCTGTCATGATCACCTCTTCCATGAACATGATCACTTATATGAGCCTCGATGACATTTCTGCAGCAAGGCATTTATGCACCTTCAGTCCTATATATGTTAAAGTTCACTGATAATGGCCCCTGCCTTGGCTCCCATCATGCACTGCTTGGATCCCTTGGCTGAGAAGAGTCTGAGCAGATCTATGCTTGGATCCCATCATTAACAATTAGTCTGAGCAGTTCTCTTATACTGAAGCTATGATCTGTTGATGACCCTCTATTGAACTATGTTGAAATATTATGATTCTTTCCTCTTCCTTATGATTCTTTCCCTTCTGCAGGTTTCTTGTTATGCAAAATTCTTTCCTTTCTTAGTATTAATGTATATGGTAGGATAGATTAATTATAGGAACAATACTATTTCTTTCCTAATTATGGGAGTAATATTATAGGCAGAATAGCTTGATTGTAGAATCTGATTTGTTGATCTAGTACTATATATATTTGCATGTATTCTTCATTCAACACAAGAAAAATAAAAACTCTTCTTAATACTTTGAAACTTGATTTAAACTTGGTATCAAAGTCTACCTGAAAGGTTCTTCTTCTTCTTTCTTTCTTCTTTCTTTTTCAAACACCACCATGAACAGACTAGATGTTGAAGCTTCTTGTAATGAACTTGGTCCAATTATTATTCATTGGAAGGATCCTTAAAACAAACTATGACATATGATCAATTATTATTCCATCGGAAGGATCCTTGTTTAATGTAGGGATTCTACTCAATAAAACAAACTATGACATATGATCAATTATTATTCCATCGGAAGGATCCTTGTTTAATGTAGGGATTCTACTCAATGAAACAAACTATGACATATGGTCTCAAATCATTGAAATGCATATTGCTAAGAAGCATAAACTCTCCTTTATTCGTGGTATACAGACACCTGCAGAGGAAGAAGAGGGATATGAAAAATGGTACACAGACAATCAAAAAGTCAACAGATGGCTCTTGATATCTATATCCCCATAAATAATGAAGAGAAAACTACGCTTACCTACTGCTTGTAATATTTGGAAAGCTCTATCTAAAGCTTTCTATGATAGAACAAATGAGTGACAAGTCTTTGCCTTAAACAAGAAGGTGTTCTCTACCAAATAAAGCGGCAAAATGTTGTCTGTGTATTATGGGGAACTGACCGAGATCTTTGGTGAATTAGATCATCATGATAAGGTCATTGTGGAGAGTGAGTGAGAAAGATGTTGAATCCTATAAAAAAACTGGCCTAGTGGCAGAGGGTGCATATCTTTCTTGCTGAATTATATGATGACTTCGAACAAATTCGTGGAGAAATTCTGAGAAGGGAACCAATTTCTGAACTAGAAGAGTGCTAAGCACTAATCCGTTGTGAATCCATTCGACATACAATGATGAACGGAGAAACAAAACACTTTGGAACCTTAGTAATGGTGGCCCAAAACCGATCTGGCAAGTATCAGCAGGAGAGAACAAGGTATAATCATCAGAAGAATGGGGCTGATAAATCTGTATACAAATGCAGTCACTATGATCAAAATGGTCATATTAAAAGCAAATTCTTTGAATTGGTGGGATATTCAGACTGGTGGGATCATAGCTGTGATCCACGAAAGAAGAACCCAAAGATGACAAGCCTTACTGCAACAATTATCGAAACACATGGTGAAATTAATACTGCTAGGAAGGTTTCATATGATAGCAGTAAGTTTTTTAATTTTTTTGCACCTGTTTCTAATAGTGTATGGATAATTGATTCTGGTGCATCTAATAAAACCATCCTCCAAACAATTTGTCTCCACTGCCAATGGCACTTCAAATCCGGTTAGAGGGGAAGGATTTGTACCTCTCACTAATGACTTGAGTTTAGATTTTGTTTTAATTGTTCCCTCTTTAAATTATAATTTATTGTTTGTCTCCCAAATAACCACTGCCTTATATTGTATTGTCATTTTATGGCCTAACTCTTGTGTGTTTAAGAATATCTGAACAAGGCAAACGATTGGTTATGGTATTAAATAAGGGATGTTATACTACCTCAACTTGACATCAAAAAGTTCAAATAAGTTGCATCAAGCCTTGGCAGTAGATGGTTCTCATGGAGAGAAGAAGTCATAAGACATTTTGTTATGGCACCAATGATTAGAGCATGTCTTGTTTGGTTACTTAAAAAAGTTATTTCCTAATTTATTTGCAAAATATGATACTTCGAGCTTTAAGTGTGATGTTTGTGAACTTGCAAAAAGCCACCGTGTTATATTTCCATTAAGTTTGAATAAAAGCTCAGTTTCTTTTATGGTAATACATTCAGATGTTTGGGGACCATCCAAGTTACCTACATTGAGTGGATCTCGGTGGTTTGTTATCTTTATTGATGACTATACAAGGGTGACTTGGGTGTATTTGATGAAATCCAAAGGTGATGTAAATATATTATTTCAACAATTTCATAAAATGATGAGTGCTTAATATAATGCAAAAATTCAGGTTCTTCGTAGTGATAATGGTAAAGAATACATAGGTTGTGAACTTCAACAATACTTGAGAACCCATGGAATCATTCACCAAACAACTTATCCACATACACCACAACAGAATGGGGTAGCTGAAAGAAAAAATCATCACTTATTGGAGGTAGTTTGTGCTTCATTAATAGAAGCTCACATGCCATTGTTCTATTAGGGAAAAACTCTTATATTTGCACCCTATTTGATCAATTGAATTCCCTCTAGCACTATTGCTTTCAAGACAGCACCTGAAGCCCTCACAAAAGGTGTTGTGTCTCCTGCAACCCCAAACTTACCTCCTCGTGTATTTGGATGTATGGCATTTGTCCATTTACATAATCATCAACATAACAAGTTGTAAGCTCGAGCATTGAGGTGTGTTTTTATTGGGTGTGCTACTCATCAGAAAAGATATCATTATTATCATCCCCTAACTCAAAAAATATTTGTCACACTGGATGTGGTTTTTCATGAAGACTCAATGTATTTTTCCAGGCCTGAACTTTAGGGAGAGTATCAAGATGAACTTTAGACTCTAGACTATGAAGTCCATACACCTACACATGTTCTGCCTAATAACCAAGATGAGAGTAATACAGTGGATACAAGTATGAGTGTTGATTTATATAAAGATAATAATGATGAATGTTGTAATCAAGATATGGGTATCGTGAAGACTAGTAGTGATGACTCACAAACTGAGGTGATCAGCCAAGAAAGGGATGAAAGTAACATACCAAACCAATTATCTTCTGAGGTTTGTCCTATAACTTAGTCAATTAAAACACTACCACGGTGTCAAACCAGAGGCATTCTTAAACCTATATATGAACTTGAACTTTCAAGTAGAGTCAAATACCTCATAAGTCATTATGTGTCTAACCATCGTTTGACTGAATCAAATATGTCATATGTAAATCAATTATCTATCATATCTATTCCTAATAGTGTGTAGGAAGCCTTAGTTGATCCAAGATGGAAAGCAGCCATGAATGAAGAGATAGAATCACTATTGAAAAATAAGACATGGGAGCTGGTTGAATGTCCACCTAGAAAAAGGCCAGTTGGGTGTCAGTGGATTTTTACTGTAAAGTATAAAGTAAATGGTACAATTGAGCATTTTAAAGCAAGACTGGTGGCAAAAGGGTACACTCAAACCTGTGGGATTGATTATACAGAGACATTTGCAATAGTAGCAAAAATCAACACAGTGCGGGTCTTGTTATCCCTAGCCGCGAACTTGGAATGGCCATTACAACAGTTTAATGTGAAAAGCGTCTTCCTACATAGCAAGTTGTCTAAAGAAGTCTATATAGATCTTCCACCAGGATGTATGATACCATAAATACACAGCCAAAAGGCGTGCAAATTAAAAAAAACATTGTATGGATTGAAACAGTCTCCAAGAGCATGGTTTGGAAGATTCACAAAATCTATGATAAATTTTGGTTACCACCAAAGTAATTAAGATCACATATTATTCCTGAAGAGAAAGCAGGATAAAATCACGACACTAATTATATACATAGATGACATGGTGGTTTTTAGAAAATGATCCCAGGGAGAGGAAGAATTTATAAAATTACTTGTCCAAAAAATTCAAAATGAAGGATCTTAGGCCCTTGAAATATTTCCTTAGAATTGAAGTGTCTAGATCTAGAAAGGGTATCTTCCTTTCCCAAAGGAAATATACCTTATATTTACTACAATAGACTAGTATGTCAGCATGTCAACCAGCTGATACACTAGTGGAAGAAGGTTTGAAATTATATGTTGATCCTAATCAGATACCAAAGACTTGTAGGAAGATTGATGTACTTAGCACACACAACCAAAGAAGTTTTAAAGCAACGATTTTTAGTACATGAGAATCATGACATAAAAACTCTAAACGGACGCCATGTAAGGAAAGCTAGGAAATTTGGAGTAGAGTTACCAAAAATTCATACCGATGAGCAATTAGTTGATATCCAACCAAGGAAGTTTCAAAGCAAGTATTCTCAAAGTTTCTGGACAAGTTGGGCATGTGGGATATCCATGCACCAACTTGCGAGAGAGTGTTGAAATATTATAATTCTTTCCTCTTCCTTATGATTCTTTCCCTTTCTGCAGGTTTCCTATTATACAGAATTCTTTCCTTTCTTAGTATTAATGTATATGGTAGGATAGATTAATTATAGAAACAGTACTATTTCTTTCTTAATTATAGGAGTAATATAATAGGCAGAATAGCTTGATTGTAGGATCTGATTTGTTGATCCAGTACTATATATATTTGCATGTATTCTTTATTCAACACAAGAGAAATAAAAACTCTTCTTGATACTTTGAAACTTGATTTAAACTTGGTATCAGAGCCTACCCAAAAGGTTCTTCTTCTACTTTTTTTTTCAAACACCACCATGAACAAACCAGATGTTGAAGCTTCTTGTAACGAACTTGGTCCAATTATTATTCAATCGAAAGCCTTGTTTAATACAAGGATTCTACTCAATGAAACAAACTATGACATGTGGTCTCAAATCATTGAAATGCATATTGCTAAGAAGGAGAAACTCTCCTTTATTCGTGATACATAGAAACCTGCAGAGGAAGAAGAGGGATACAAAAAATGGTACGCAGACAATCAAAAAGTCAAGAAATGGCTTTTGATGTCTATGTCCCCAGAAATAATGAAAAGATACCTGCGTTTACCTACTGCTTATGATATTTGAAAAGCTCTCTCTAAAGCTTTCTATGATGGAACAGATAAGTTACAAGTCTTTACCTTAAACAAGAAGACGTTCTCTACCAAACAAAGGGGCAGAACCTTGTCTGTGTATTATAGGGAACTGATTGAGATCTTTGGTGAATTAGATCACCGTGATACGGTGATCATGGAGAGTGAGAAAGATGTTGAATCCTATATAAAATTGGTCCAGCAGTAGAGAGTGCATATCTTTCTTGTTGGATTAGATGATGACTTCGAACAAATCCATAGAGAAATTCTAAGAAGGGAACCAGTTCCTGAACTAGAAGAGTGTTATGCACTAATCCCTCGTGAATCCATTTGATGTACAATGATGAACGGAGAAATAGAACATTTTGAAACCTTAGCAATGGTGGCCCAAAACTGATCTAGCAAGTATCAGTAGGAGAGAACAAGGTATAATCATCAGAGGAATGGGCTGATAAATCTGCATAGAAATACTATCACTGTGATCAAAATGGTCATACTAAAAGCAAATGCTTTGAACTTGTGGGATATCCAAACTAATGGGATCATAGTTGCTATCCACAAAAGAAGAATCCAAAGATGACAACCCCTACTACAACAATTGTCAAAACACATGGTGAAATTAATATTGTTGGGAAGGCTTCATATGACAGCGGTAAGTTTTTAATGTTTCTGCACCTGTTTTTAATAGTGCATGGATAATTGATTCTTGTGCATCTGACCACATGACATTTGATTCTAGTCAAGTATCATTAATAAAACCATCCTCCACACTTGAGGATCTAGCTCAGTGGTCAACTGCAAGGCTTGCTTTGCGACTGTCCTGAGTTAGATCCTCAAGAGTACCAGCCTGTCACCCCCGCGGTGTGTTACCTGTCTGCTGGGCTTGCAGGATGTTCAGTGGGCCCGAGGATTAGTTGTGTTGCGCGTAAACTGGCCCGGACACCCCGGGTTACCAAAAAAAAAAAACCATCCTCCAAACAATTTGTCTCCATTGTCAATGGCACTTCAAATCAGGTTAGAGGGGAAGGATCAGTACCTCTCACTAATGACTTGAGTTTAGATTTTGTTTTAATTGTTCCCTTTTAAAATTATAATTTATTTTATGTCTCCCAAATAACCACTACCTTATTTTATATTGTCATTTTTTGAATTAGAAGTGACAGTAACAAAGAAGAAAATAGATATAGAAGAACATAATTTGACAGAAGGGAAGAACCTGAACAGACCATTTTCCTACTGCTTTAGCTTGTGTTTCAAGAATTTAAGTGTTACAAGATTCCTCTTACAAACAGCTGCTATCTGTTGGGATTCTTATCTTAACGTCACTGCTTAGCACAACATGGATCATTTTGTCAAGAATCTATTTAATATTTGGTGTTCTGGAATTCAAATCCATTGAAAATTTTGCCTGCCCATGACCATGTATACTGCTATGAACAATCAACTCTACTAAAATTTGAATTTTCTAGCATAAAAATCTTTATTCTAGAATATTGACTAATAGCTGATTAAAACTTAATTATAATTGTTAATGATAATCTTTTCTAATAACCGGGCTAGATTGGTAAGGATAGTCAGTCCATCTTCAATTAGACCAAAGAAACGTTTTTAATTTCAGTGATGTTCGGAAATGCCACCTAACATTGAAAAAAATCACCTAAAAAATAATGAAAACAATTTTGTAATCTTGTGTTAGATTAGTTTCCAGAATGTCTCAGTCTCAAGCATTGTTTAGCCCCGGCTTGTAGCATAAGCCCAACACTTGATTTTCTAGGGTTTTTTTTACTTAACTTCCCAATATTTTCATTTCATTAATACATATGTAAAGATGATAAGATGAGGTGAAGATTTTTTTAGTGAAGAACATGTTCATGGTTGTGGTGTCTTGAATAGACTAAATAAAATATAACTTTAATGTTATAAAAATGAAATAACGCAAACTAATAATGTTGAATATATTAGTGTTATATTAGTATTGGGAATGTCTCGGTCTCAAGCATTCTTTATTGTAGCATAGTCCCAACACTTGATCCCAAATGTTTTCTTTTACTCAACACAGGCTTGTTATCATGTAGTTATACATTTCCATCTCATTAATGCATTTATAAAGGTAATAAGATGAGGTGACCAATTTTTTAATGGAGGATATGAATATCACTGTAGTGTTTTGAATAGACTAAATATAATACAGAACATTAAAGATAAAATAACACTTTAATCTTTTTATTCAAGTGAAAAAACAAGATTCATGAGGTATAAATACCTCTAAAAACTATTAAGTAGAGGGTTCATAATTTTTCAATTCTCAAAAGAAAATTTCAATTTTACATTAAGCTATCACATTTATTAGTTATGATAAACGGATCAAATAGCAAGAATACTTAATTAAATTTATTATTCAAATCATCCAAAAACCTTTATTCTTAAACATCTTAAAATTAAAATTATAATAATCACCATATGTTTTTGGTATTGAATCAAGGTCATGATTGTGTATTCAATTTATCGATTCGATCCTATAGCAAAAAAATATTAATTTGAAATTAATTGTTATGATTTCTTATAAAGCAACATAAGTATTGATTTATAAATAAAAACTTATAATTAACAAGAAAGCAATTAATTTATAGGGATAAAGTCTGAAGCATTGATACTTGATAAAGGATTTAAATTTTATGAGTATTGTCTATCATATTTCTTGAAACATGATGATACTCTGATCTTGTTTTTTTAAAAAAAAAAATTGTAGTGTCCTTAACTATTCCTTGTTTTTTATTAAGAATAATTAAATATTCCTTGTGGAACACAATTCTCTTCCATAAGCTAAAAGGAAACAATAACCAAGCAAGCAAAAAAAAAATTACAGAACAGAAAACATTCAAATATCCCCCTGTGTTAATAATTTGATGGTTAAGAATTAATTTCTCTAAAATAAAGGATTGATTTGAGGTATGTAAACTGAAAGTGGGCTGAACCTACAAGACTAGATCACGAGGTCCAAGGTATGTAAACAGCTTCACTAGGCCTTGGATCTCACTAGTCTGGGCTCCTTCATCAATCCAACGAGATTCTATATTAAGTATGATTGGTTTCTTTTAAAGAAAATGATCGATGTTTTGTTGGTTTCTTTTTGTGAAAATATATATATACAATAACACCTATGAATATGACATGCGTACATGTAACCTTGAGATCTAGCCATCTTTTTTTAGAGGGTGGACAAAGAGATATTTTTTCCTTCTTTTATATATAGGATTAAGTTATTAAACCCTATTTGAATAGTAAATGAGATGAATTAATTAGAATTAATTTCAATAATTATTTTTTGAAAATGTTAAAATGTTTTTTTTAAATAAAATAAATTTTAATCAAGTCAATGAAATTATCAAGTCGATTAGGTTGAATTGAGTTAACTCATTAAATTTTAAAAAAATATTTATCAAGTTATTTAGATTTAATTAAATTAATTTTTATTTAATTATATTTTAAAATCCAACTCAACTCATATTGCTAGGTTTAATAAGATTGCTTTAAGAAAATGAATGAAAATGGATTAATTAAACCTCTATATAAGTTCACAAAATCCTACCACAAAGTCCCTGCGCACTACACATTGTTAAGATAGGCAGAGCTTTGAATTCTAGACAGCATACACAAACTTCAGAGGTAGATTCTTCAGATTTGGATATTCAAGAGTGGCTAAAAAGTAAAAAACAACGAAAATTTCTTTCGAAGAACAAATTTAGCCTCAAGAAATTAACCTGACCGATTTTCCAACAGTTCTAAATGTCAAGATCATGCTGAGATCATCTTCATTTCACCACCATGTTATCTCTTACAGCAGCTGTTAATCTTGTGACTAATAAAGCCAAGAACAAATGGAACAATTGAAAGACATGAGACAACACGTCTAAAAATGTCCATCAATTTGTCTTGTCAACTAGTTAATCTTCTCATTACCAGTTAAAAATGTTGTCAAGTGAACTAATTATGTCTTGACATCATCAATCCTTCATTTTATTGAAATTTTTGTATCCTAATCTTGCTGGGTAAAATATCTGCTTACTTTTAGTGGTCAAGTCCATGCATCTCTAGCATGTCGCAATGAAAAGAGTGTTACAACACTATCTTGTGTTAATTTTGATTAGAAAAATGATAGAGATAGTAAATGAAGATTTTGATACCATGCCAGAGATTCAACATCTTGAACACACAATAGCTAGTTTATTAGATCACTTTTTCTGTAAAACTTGCGAACAGGACATGTTTCTTTAATATTTCTGAACTCGACAAAACTAATAAAATCAAATTCAGTACAATATTATTCCCATAAAGACACATATATGATGATGCTCCAACCAATTATGTCTCTAGCTAATGAATCCCATGATGTCCCCTTCCCTTTCTTTTTCTCAAGGAGACTGGAAGGGGTGGGATGCTCTGCTCATGCCTGAAGAAGTTGTCAGGATCAACCTTGGTCTTCACTTGTACCAGCCTGTTGAAGTTATCTTTGAAGTACTTGGCGCCCCAGACACTGGCTTCAATAAAGCTTGTGTTGCTCTCCTTGTTAATCCCCAAATCAAGGTCCCTGTAATTGACATATGCTTGCCTTGGAAACATGGAAACATAAGGCGCCATGTAATTGTAAAGCCTCCTGATCCAATCTATATGCTTTGAAGCATCCTCTGCAGGATTTTGCCACATGGTCAAGTACTGAATTTTGAAAAGGATACCTTTTCTATGTGGGAAAGGAATCGATGACTCCGAAATTTCGCTCATCATTCCACCATAAGGATTCCATATCATGAAAGGAGTCGCTTCTTCAAAATACCTCTCCCATATCCCCTCGAGTGCTGTTTCGGGTATGGGTTCTGTGACGAAATCTGACTTGGCTTTGAAGTAGTTCTTGAATGTTGACTTGCCTTGAAGCAAAACTTCAGGAGGAGTATTGGCTGGGTAGCCTGCGATGTACAGCACAGATTTCAACCAGGTGGTTTCGGTGCAGTCCTTCAGCGTCAAACCCAATTCAGGGAAGCCTTGCTCCATGACATTGAGCAGTCTTTGGGCATCACCTAGAAACAAGGCATTATAGGAAGTTGTGACAGTTCTTTTACCCTTCGTAGGACCATCAGCTGCTTGAATTATAACCCTGATGAAGAGATCCTCGTCAAGTTTATCAGCAACTTGCTGCCATCTGTAGAGAAGCTTCGTGCCACCTTGTTCCAAGGTCTTAGTAACCGTAAAAACAGTCACGGTTGACGGCACAGGAACAAGTTTTACTTTCCAGGCAGTAATGATACCAAAGCTGGCTCCTCCACCGCCTCTAATAGCCCAAAAAAGATCCTCTCCCATGTCTCGTCTCTCAAGAACCCTGCCACTAGCATCGATTATCCGAGCATCGATAGCATTGTCCGCACCAAGGCCATACTTTCTCATCATGGAACCATAGGCACCTCCTGTAATGTGCCCACCAATGCCTAAACTGCTGCAAAGGCCACCTGGGAAGCCATGAGCTTCGCTTTTTTCTGCAATTCTGTAGTAAAGCTCACCGATCGTTGCTCCTGCCTGAACCCATGCACTATTATCTTCAATGTCAACTTGGACAGCTCGAAGCTTGGCGAGGTCTACAACAATGAATGGTGTTTCAATTCCAGTGGCATAAGAGAGACCCTCATAGTCATGGCCTCCACTGCGGACTCTAAGGTGAATTCCAAGCTGCTTACAGCAAATAACAGATGCTTGGACATGGGCTTCATACAGAGGAGTGAAAATAAACTCAGGTTTTGGCACCGAAGGCAACAGGTACCTCAGGTTTTGAGCGGTAGATTCCAAAGCAGCATTGAATGAAGAGCTGTTGTCTGGGGTGTAGAAATCTGAGGCAGGAATGACAGATTCTGAATTTTGTGAGAGACATTGGACAAAACTATCTTTAATTGGAAGTGAAAATGTCAGTCCAGGAGATAGCAGCAGGACTACAAAGATTGAAAGAATGGAACACCTTGAAGGAACCATTTTCCCTGCTTCTTTTTTTTCTTGCTGTTTAGCAGCTAAACTCTAGCTAAGCCTGTGTTCCAAAACCAGGTCACAAGACTTCTCTTATAGAGGGTCTGCAGTGTTGATGACACCATGGTTGATCTAATCCTAACGTCACGTTAACGAAGTTTGCATTAGATGATCAAGAGTCTATTAATTAAATCTAAGGTTCAACCCGTTGTGTGTGGTCCCTTAAGTTTCCACAATTGATTAAATCAGTCCCTACTCTATCTTTAGGCATGCCAACAGCCCTCAAAGTTTGAATCTATCTGGTCACATGTAGCCCTGTCATCCTCTTGAATCTACGAATAGAAAGTATGAAGGTTGTCTTGCTTAAAATTGAAGTATAGGGGTTATTCCAACAAATTTTCTAAACTTGAAGGACCAAGCAAATGAATTTACCTTAAGATTTAATGTGATGGAAATCAAACAGTTAATGTTCACGAGGATTTTTATGATATTGTCAAAAGTCTACCTAAATTAAAGGTGCTCGTCATATTTTCCGTTTTTGTTGTGAAACATTTATTGAGGTATAAGAAGTTAGGCAGCATGCATGTCAAGACAGATTTGACGGCATTAAGTTATATCTATCCGTACTTATATAATTGAGAGGGTTTAGAACATAATTATATCTATATTTTTGAAAAAAAAATATTTTATTTTTATAAAAAATTAATTTTTTATACGTTGTACTAATTTTAAAAAATAAAAAAAATTATTTTAATACATTTTAATATAAAAATATTTCAAAAAATAATTATAACCACACTCCTAAATAAATTTTATCATGTAAGCTAGGAATTTTTTTATAGAACACGATGGTATAAATGCTGCAAATAGAGATGCTTTTCTAATTGATTGCTGAATATTAAGATTTTCTAATTGATAAATGACTAATTAAGATTTCAAGATTAATGTGAATAAAATATCATAGCCCATGTTTGATTTTAGTTTATGCTTCATTTTCTCAAAAAGAGTCGAGTAATTTGATTAATTAGTCTTTATTTTTATTATTATAGTAATTATTGGTATATTTACAAGTAGCTGTTATTTGTGAATACGTTCATAGTACAACAAATAGGCCTCCACTACTTTAGAATAACCATTTCTGATCATTTTAACCCAATTAACAAGTTAAAGTCAAAGAATTTGCTTCCAAGTCAAAGTAGAACCCCATTAGTAAATTGATCTTTTACCTGTGCTATATTGGGTCTATTTAGCTTCCAATATGCTTATATATATATATATATATATATATATATATATATATATATATATATAAATTCAGATTCCCTCTTTTTTTATTAAACCAAATTTAATTTTTAAAAGGACAATACAGTGAAAGTAACAACAACAAAAAAAATCAACATATCATTTAATAAATTTTCTTGATGTAAAATTTTAAAAATGTTCTTAAGTGGAACTTTTAGCCGGTTGAATTAACAAAAACCTAAAAGATATAAGATTTTTACTGAAGATCAAAACATAAAATATTGTGGATTGAATACCCTTTAAAAGAAAAAATTAAAAATTAAATTGACGAGACCTTTTCAAGTTAATTGGGGAATAATTTGGTCTTTTGAAAAAAATATGAAATATTAATTAATAAAAAAAAGTGGTTGGACATGCAATAGAAATCTAATAATTACTTGCAGGACATTATTTGAATCATTTTAACAAACTCTTCATCCTAAAACAACATATATATTCAATAAATTTTTAGTTTAGTATCAACGATTTTTTTTTTATTTTTTTTTTCTCTCCCTTTTTATCTCTACTCTTGCCCTTGTAAATTTTTAAGACAACCATTTAATTTGTTTTCCTTCCTATTTAATTCTCATTCTTTTTATTATTATGTCTTATTTGAAATAATTTGTATAATTAAATTTTTTTTAATTTCATCCTTTAATTTTTTTAATTTATTATATTTGATCCTTATTTTTTTTATTATTTGTTATATTTGAAATAATTTATAAAATTAAATTTGTTTTTCAATTTCATCATCTTGTTCTTTTTATTGCTACTTTTTGATATTTTATTCTTATCTTGGTTTATTTTATTTATCATTTTCATCCTCATTATTTTTTTTTTTTAATTTTAATATCAAATTTAGTCAACACTCTTTTGATTGCTAATTTTTGGTTTTTTATTGTTTTCTTAATTTATTTTATTTTTTAATTTCACATCTATTTTTTTTGTTTTTTTAATTTTGGATGATTTGAAATCTTGCTTTGTTAATTTTTTTTACATGTATTTCTTCTATAGGGTACAAACTAGTCTCATTATATGAAGATTTCTAAGATTAGCCTGATTTGACTTCAGGTTTTTTAGGTTTTGTAAAAAAATTAATTTTTAAATTTTAAATTTTAATTTTATTCTTCAACATTAGATTATTTGGCCTTTAACTTTGTGATTTCTTTATGTTTTATTTTCTATTAGGTTATTTCGTTCTTATATTACATGTCACAAGTTAATCGAGTTAATTTGGGTATTTTTAAAAAACTTTAATCAAATATTTGTTTTTTAGTTTCACCTTTCATTACTTAATTTGATTTCGAGTTGACTTTTATTGTTTTATTAAAAAAAAATTTTACAAGGTTATCTTAACCTCGTAACCGGGTGGTGAATTGATTTGAGTCAAAAAAAAATTTTAATTTATCCTTTAATGTTTGATTTGCTGGTAATTGATGTTTTTTTTTATTTTTTTATGAGGTTATTATATTCTCATTTAATTTTTGTTTTGTTATCAAAATATTGAGACTTTTTAAAAATATTTAGAGGGTATTTTTTTTATAAAGTTGGTAAGCTTTATTTTTTTTATTATTAGTCATTGTAGGTTTTTTTATATAATTATATTATTAAATTAATAAAAATTATTGAACACATTAAATAAACTAAGTTTTAATTTTTTTAATTTTTTTTTCAAAACCACTATCATTGAGCATATATATATATATATATATATATATATATATATATGTATTTTGTGCTAAGGAAATTGTAGCCCGACCCGTGCAGACAACTTATCAAGTTAGGAACTAGGTAGAGAATGCAAAAGCAAGAAACAATATTTGACCATGTCAAGATTTCTTCTTGAACTCCCGACCATCAATCATAATTAATTAATTAGGATCAATCAATCACAATCAATCATCAACTAGAATTCGCCATGATTGATCGACTATGATTATCAAGTGCAAGCTACTTGAATTATATTTTCATGTTCCTAGTTAAATTAGAATTTTATAGTAAAGGTATAGAGTTTTAGTTTGATTTTTCATAATTAGAATTCATAATTTTATTTGATTTAGATTTTTTCTTGTTTAATTTTTTTTATTATTGAAAAGAATCAGTTAAACTCCTATATAAATAGCTTCACATATTATTTTATAAATAAAAAATAAAATAAATATGATTAACTTTAGAATTCATAATTTTTTCAACAAATATGTTAGAAGCTTGATAAATTCTAAATCTATCTTTTAAATCTACCTTTTTTAATACACTATTTATTTTCCATCAACAAGTCTCAATCATTCATATTCTATTCGTGTTATACCATGTTAAAGAGAAACATCACATGTGAGGAAATATCACACGTCTTTTTAATGACGTGTATATAACTCATTCGCTAAAAATATATATATTATAAAAAAATAAAACTATTATTAGTAAAAAATCTTTTAATTTATAATAATTTTCCCATAATATTTAACTTTTATTATAATTACCTGGTTAAAATTAAGATCAGGTTCTTTGCCAATTGATCGTTGAGTAATTATATTTTCTATATTTTCTTGCACATTTCAACTAGTTAGTGCTTCAAGTTGTTTGAAACACGTTTTGTCTTTGAAGTACTAGAAGCAACTCATCCTGTTGTTGCTGTCAAACTTAAATATATGTGGCTTCAAGCAATGAGTTTTTTTATCCATACTCTTAACATTTGTGGTGGCCAAGAAATAGTGGAGTGAAGTGAGCTTCTTGTGTTAAATATAGAGTACTACAATATCTAATTAATTAAATAGTGGTCTAGAACTGAAAATTGCGTTAAATTCAATAAATTATACCCAAAATTGCTTAAAAATCCTTGATTTCTATTCTTTCATTACAACACTAGTAGTCCTAGAGAGAAAATCAAAGTTGAAATCTCAAAAAATCCAATATTTCCAAGTTAATTTTTTTAAAAATTTTCTCTTAATCCTAAAGTAAAATCTAGAAAACTCATTTTAAACCCCGCTAAAATCAACTCATTTTAATTTTCTTTAATATTTTTAAATTATATAGAAAATAAAATTGAGAAAACTTATTTTAAATCCTGTTAATACAGAATATAATATATGTTTTCTTCCAATTAAAAGATAAAAGGAAAACTATCTTTTTTTTTTTTTTAGATTGAATTGTTAATCATTTTACATGGGTTATGAGACATTTTTTTATTATGTGATTCAACTGTTTTTTAAAATATTTTTTAAATTAATTTTGATTTTTAAAAAGATTAAATTAATTTTTTAAGATTTTTTTAATTATTTAGATATATTAATGTTAAAAACAAATAAATAATATAAAAATATTATTTTAATATATTTTTAATTAAAAATACTTTTATAAAAGTATTTTGCAGTGTATTGTTAAACATGTTAAAAAATACAAAATTATTAAAAAAAATATATACAGAGTTGAAAAGGAAAAAATAGAAATATCATCGAAAAGGCAAGAGAAAGAAAAAAAGATGTTAATTATTAAAGCTAACCATCACAGAAAAATGAAGTGGGGGCTAGCTGAACCCTGTGGGTCTGGTCCTATAATTGCATATTTATATATAATAAGAATATTTGATCTATAATAATTTCTTAGATTTTCGATAAGAGAAACTTTAATGAAAGTTACAGTTCTATACAAATAATCAAAGCAAACACAAATGAAAATTTTACATGTTAAATTAGAGAAAAACATAGATTAGAATTATAAATATTGGGAAGGTTTAAAATATATTTTTATTTTATATTTCTTTTATTAGTTTTTGGAAACAAAACATTGCCACTAACAGGGCTCCATTATGTCCCACTAGTCTCGAAAACAAATGCCCATTTCAAATAATTAAAGTGGATATGACCATGATTCACGTGAATTTATTGTGAAAGTGTTGTAGTTGTTGTTTAAAATATATTTTATTTTAAAATATATTAAAATAATAATGTTTTAAATTTTAAAAATTATTTTTAATATCAGTATATCAATAATTTTAAAAAAAATAAAATATTATTAATTTAAAGTAAAAAAATAAAAAAAATTAATTTTTTTTAAAAACACAAAAACAAATAAGACAAAGAATAAATAAGCACATCACATTACCTCTACTTTACATATTTAGTCAACTCAAGCCTTTATCTTTTATCTTTTTAAAATCCATCCCTATAATTCCAATTAACGACTTTAGCCCTCGATCTAACTTTGTTAAAAGCATGTATTTTATTATTTTCGTGAGGTGCGCTGCGCTTAAATAAACAAAAACATACATTTAATGGTGATACATATCTATAATTATAATTGAGATTTGAATTCCTTCTTCGTTATAAAGATGCCTAATAAATTAGGGATTAAATTGCATGGTTACAATACTTTTTTAAAGCATTGATTTGATTAATAATTAGATAATTACTTTTGTTATGTGTTGCATCTTGAAGACTTGAACTCTGGAAAAGATGGGTGAGAATAAATTTTAGAAAATTCCCCTTCTCCACCTTCAAAAGATATGATATAAAATTTTTACAGTGAGTTTGCCCATGCTAGGCACCACGTCAACCTTAAGTAGTAAATAAAATTTTCTTCTTATTTTTTATTTTATTTTAGTAATATTAAGATATCATCAAGTGGACTTAACAAGTAATTATTATCAGCTAGGTGATTCAGTAATAAAAATTTAAAATTAAAAAATCTATTTTCCATATGATTTTAAATTTAAGTCATATAATTATTAATATGATAGCTACTAAAAACTTATATTGTCGTTAATTTTAGAGCCCGTGAGATTAATCAAGATGTGTATAAACTGATCCGAATATCTACATTAATAAATAATAATAATAATAATAATTATCATCGGCTTTTTCAAGAAAAGTAGATATTATGCCTTTCCCCCTGCAATCAATGTTAATATAACGCTCTAGGGTCAGAGTAGTGGAGTCATTCCATGTTCATCACCCTTATTTAATGTATATGTAAGATCATAATTGAGTAACAAGCTTTTTGAGAATTCACTTGATAAAGTTATTGACTCGTAGTTAATTGTTTAATAGTAAGTACTGATAAAGTTATTAAATTCAGCTTGATTTATAAATTGATTTAAAACGTGTATTAGATTAAGCAACTTAACTTAAATTGATATAAATAAACTCAAAATAATTTTATTTTAAGGTTTTTTAAAGTAAAATTAATATTATTTTGATTTTTTTATAATTTAAATAGTTTTATCCAAGGTTGACAGGGTATAAACTAAGTTTAATAATTATATAAATTACTAAATATAATTTTCTTTTCTATGTTCTAGTAAATTAAAAAAAAATAAGCCAGCCTTTTAACATCTTGTTTTATTACTTGAAAATACATTAAAATAATATTTTTATTTTTTTAAATTATTTTTTATATTAGTATATCAAAACTATCTAAAAAAATAAATTAAAATAAATTTTAAGCAAAACAAATTTCAAAATTTATCTAATTTTGCTTAGAACTCAATATCAAACTGGTGCTAAGCCCTAAGTTGAATCGACTTTATTTTTCATATTTATGCATTTTAATTCATTAGTTTCTCGTCAATTGTGGGTTTGAATGTTCAAGTTACAATATTTTTTTTTAGTTTTTATCCGGGTATCATCACATCTTCTTAAAAAATAAGATTAATCTTGTTCGGGATTTGTGGTTGTTCCTTCTAATAAATATATTTTCTAGAAATCAAACTTGTATTCTCACTTTTATAGAAATATTGTAGTTCTTTAACCACTGCACCAATACTTTATTGGTCAATTCAAGCCACAATATGATGCCGTGGTGTGTGATCCATGTATTCCATTAATTGAGTGCCTCAAGTCAAGCGAAACATTTAAGATCACATATTTAAATTTAAAAAATCTCGAATTTGAAACATTCAAGAGGGAAGGTCGAGGCTGAAAAATCAAAAGGACCTTGATGTTTTATTCTGCTTTCAAACTTTTTGAATGATCGATTTTTCTTTGATAGAAAAGTCATTTTAGATGTTTTTTTTATTTGAATTGTAATTTTTTCCGTGGCTTGTACAAACCAACTTTAAAAAAGTATTTAAAAATATGATAACTATCATGGTTTAAAGTATATTTTATTTAAAAATATATTAAATAATATTTATTTTATTTTTTTAAGATATTTTTGATACAACACCTTAAAACAATTTAAAAATATAAAAAATTAATTTTAAATAAAGTTTATTTTATAATTTTACCTACATTTCTAAATACTTCGTTCTCCTTGTCATGTGAACAAGTAAACACAAAAGAGCAAGATGCTTTTTGGGGGTATTGAAGATTAGCTTGAAGAAGAAGTTAATTAGAAATGGAACCATCAATCAAGATGACAAAGACTTTACTCGAAAGTCGAAACCCTAGAGAATTGAACCAAAATCTAAAGCAGCAAAGATGTTCCACGTTCAAAGGAACAGGATCCTTTGCCATCATCATCGTTCATTTGTTCAGATTTTTCACAACTTTCTCTTACTATAAAATTGTTAGCGCATGCATTCGAGAGAGCATTTTCGCCGCTTTATGCGCCAAGTTAATTTCCAGACCTTCTTCAACGTTCCCCTTCTGTGCTCAATCAATGCCATAACTTCGAGTTTTCTTCTTTTTCTCTTTTCCTTTCTAGTAAAGTGCAATGTATTTAGATTTTAAATTTATTTTTTAATAATTATAAATTTAAATTTTTTTAATGCTACGAGATACTTATATAATTATTCGCAAAATTCAAAGGCACTCGTCAAACATGCGGTCATAGAAGGTGGATTTCAAAAACAAGAAAAATAAAATTGATCATTATTTAACTTTATGGAGTCGCCAAGCTTGGACTAATGGGTGTCAAATACTTCAAATCACATCACCTACCAGGAAGCATTATAATTGGTGAAAATGGTACATATATATAATGGCCCAATTCTACGTTTCACAATGCCCATGCGTACCACTTTCCTCTGTATTTAGTGGCCAATCTTCAAAATCCCTTTTACATTTTACACTAAAAAAAGTCTACCATCTTGGTATATGCATTCATTCAACCACTGCCATTATTATCTTGCGAGCACGTACGAATCCGATTTTTCCAATGTCTCTTTGAACCATGGCCATTAGTTCGGACAACACAGGAGAAGTTGGATGGAGTGGTGGTGGTCGCGCGTGGATTATGAATTTTAGCTTAATTTTTTTAAAATCTAAGTGTTTATCACAATTTGAAATGAAAAACATGTTTGGATATAAAAGATAATTAACTTTTCAAATTATAATTAATCTAAAAACATATTTAATAATACCATACCGTATTGTAATACTAAATGAGATTAAAATTCTATTTGTTTTCATATTTCAAAAGTATTTTTGAAAATATCTGAAAATTTTGTATTTTTTTTACTTTAAATTAATATTTTTTTGGTGTTTTCATATCATTTTGATGCGTCGATGTCAAAAATAATTTTTTTTAAAAAAATTATTTTAATATATTTCTAAATATAAAATATTTTAAAAATTAACCGTAACTACACTCTTAAACAGACTCAAGTATATTGATAATTCAACTAGTATTTCTTAGTACTAAAAGATTCCATTCCATTAAGAAATCAAGTTTATACATAAATGTTTTCCAAGTAAGATGACACTGTCAAAGTATACATAATGGTGCACTCAAAGGAGTTTTTCTCTTGGATTATGCTGGTTTTCATGGCTTCTAACCAAAAAAGAAACATTATGATAAGCAAGCATGGATGCTAATGACTTGCTGTCTGGACATTAATTTGATTCCCTTACATACAGATGCTGACAAGAAATTTGTTGATATAACTTGGAATCTTATTCACTGATCACCAAATAAATTATTACAGCTCCCACTATGAGATCATATGTAAATAATTAATTAACAATGTTGTCCTTGAGAGGTTGTGGCCGTTAAAAAATGATTGGGATAAACATAAAATAGTACAAAAGAAGTCTTCCATACATACCGGACAACGAAATTGCTCAAAAAATATTTTATTATCCGAAGATGTGAGAATAACTTTTTATATCCGTTATTCTCTTCTGTATTATTAAAAAAACATTTTAAATAAAACTGTAAATTAAATAGAAAAAAACTCTAAATTAAATAGGAAAACATGACCAATCCTAAATAGTAACTTCTAGATTTAATTTTAACGTCTTACTTAACTCTATTGGTTATAAAACCTTACCCCATATTTTTTTTTGGTGCTAACAAACCTTAACCCATATGAATTTGGATTTTCTAAAATCTCGTAGTAAAATTTTAGTTTGATATAATTTAACTTATGCGTTTAGAAGTCTCCTGCTCTTCTAACTATTAAATACTTTTGACACTAAAAAGAGGGTGCTTGGTTCAACGGTAGCTGGTGGGTTTTTTTCAAACTCAATGATTTGCTATTGTTTGGTTATAAGTAGCGGTTGAGTTTGTCTCATAAGACCCATTAAAAATGAGGTTTAATTATAAGTTTTGATGAAGTAATTTTTTCATGCTTCTCATACTGCTGTGTTGTTTTTCAGTGGAGAGTTGAACTTTACTGTTCATGTAAACAGTAGAGTCACTCTCCACTCTTCTGACTAGATCGGGTCTAGTATAAAGTTTGATAACGTAATATTTATAAAATTTGATTGCAATTCTAATTTTGTTTTTACCGGATCCGACCCAATTAAAAAAAATCAATTTTTATTTTTATTTTATTAAAAAAATTAGAAAGAGATCGATTGATGACATAACATTTGTAAAATTTGATCACAATCCTAATTTTATTATTGTCGGGTCCGATCCCGTTAAAAAAATTAATTTTAATTTTAATTTTAATTTTTAATTGTATTTTATTCAAAAAATTAGAAGGAGATCATATGATGACGTAGCATTTGCAGAATTTGATCAAACAATAAAAAATATTTGATATCAATATTATTTATTTCATGATGTAACAACAGTAGTTAAATCTACATTATTTAAATTAAAAACCATCAATATATATATATATATAGAGTTTTATAACTTCAATTTGAAAAACATTTTTTTAACCAAACACATTAAATTATTTTTTATTTAACTATAATTTCAACCACAATTTTAACCAAATATATATTTTTTTAAACTAACATTAACTAAAAATATTTTTTATAAAATATTTTTTTTTTAAACCACAAACACATCAGTTACCACTAACCAATTTATAAACTACAAAGTAACTAACCATTTATTATAAAATATGGAGAGAAAATTTGTTTGTTCCGAGCGTGATCCTTTTGCCGTCAATTTTAAGAAACGGCCATGAGTGAAAAAGGAAGAAGCCGACTTTTCAAGACCTAGCTTGGAGCAATGAATGTCCTAGGATGAGAGTAAGGTCGTAGTTCCAAATACTTCAAACATCACTAGAACAAACAAGATTTATCACTATAAAATTAAGAAATAGTTTCAGTAACCGAACCAGTTCCCATGCCATGTCTGCAACTACAATGTCTAAGGAATTTAAGGATTTAATAAAGCACATAGCAGAGCTGTCTCTCACTATAGAGTATAGGAGCCCATACATTGTTAAAGATATTTACTTTGTAGCTTTTCTGGTTCGTTCATTCAAGCTGGCATCTTTTTTCCTTTTCAACTTTGAAATATAGTCTTAGGTGATGTCGGCTGAATTCTTGGAAAAGGAAGAAGCCTTGTATGGATGATTTTTCACCAATAATATCTTCCTTGTTTCTTCATATCTTTGTCCCCCTCGCAATTTCTTTCAAAATACTACTCTTATATTT
The DNA here is from genome assembly GCA_018804465.1 of Populus tomentosa. Classification (NCBI taxonomy): domain Eukaryota; kingdom Viridiplantae; phylum Streptophyta; class Magnoliopsida; order Malpighiales; family Salicaceae; genus Populus; species Populus tomentosa. The sequence continues at coordinate 44,924,747 of CM031969.1, read as the reverse complement.
CAAATCAATTAAGGCATAGGGAAAATATTGTTAAGTCACTGTTCACATCACTGTAAATTACCCTAGTGATTTTTAATTTTATCATATTTGGTTGATTATTAATTAAGCAATGTAATTTATTTAAGTGTGATTTTTTTTTCCAATCACTTAGATATTTTATTGGTTATTGATTTTATAAATATCTATTTTAAATAAAAAATTATATATATAAAAAATTATTGAGCCCAATTGAGTCCATAACCCGAGTCATATATTTGACTAATTAGCTTTCGCTATATAGACTTGATAATTTTTTTTTATTGCATAAATAGTTCTTGATTTATTTAATTAGATGTATGTATGAATTTTTTGAATTTTATTTTGGATTTTTTTATATATAAAAATAAAAATCTACATATACATTTTAGATGATGATGATATTTTTGCATAAACCTTGTGTCATGGTACCATGTAATGGTCCGTGACTTGATGCAATCAATAATGGAATATGGAGCTTTCAGATGGTGATTGAAAACTGAAGTTGAATAATAGACAAATAAAGCAATCACATGGTTTATTTCTGAATTTCAAAGTTTTGTCTGTCAGGTAGATGAGGAATTTCAGAATGGTTAGAAAATATGAGCAAACAGCTTGAGACGACAGACATTTTCAATTAGATTTTAGTTGACTCTGCTGCATTTGGTTAATAATTTAATTGGTTAAGAATTATTTTTTTAGTTTCTTTAGTCCTATGAATGTGTTTGACAAGGCAAACACCGAAAGATTGCAGATTTATGTGATCTTCTGCCAAGAACTCTTGTTCAAGCAACTCAGAACAAAGGAATATATATGGGCTTTCTGGAGGCCTTGTCCAATTCATGGCTGTGGATCCTCTGTAAGTCATACAGGAAGAGGCCCAATTGTGCACAAGGACTTCGAGACTTTTAGGCCTAACCCAGAATTGGGAAGTCCATGCACAACTCTTACATGTCAATCATAGACCAGAGGCTGAAAGCTAGGCCTGCGAGAATGGTAGATATATTAAAAAATAATATAAATTATATTTTAAAATTTTATTTAGTAGTTTAAGTTTTTTGATCGAGATAATTTAAATTTAAATTTTATTATTTTTATTTATTTGATAAAAAAATTATATATAATATAATATAGACTTGTGTAAATTTTAAATTGAAATTTTTTTATTTAAAAGAACGTGTTGGAATATGATATAATTACATTTTAAAACTTTCCTTTATAATTTAAAATTTTAGATTGAAATGGTGTTTTTAGGCAAAACTATGAACAGAAGCAAACAATAAATTGAGATTTAGCATTTCTCCGAGGCTTTTGACTGTAACTTAAAATTTGCTAAATAGTTTATTAATATCTATCCTGTTGTTACCAACATGTTGTACAATATCTTGGGTTTAAGTTTATTTGAGGTTCCTTTTTCTTTGCAGCACAGGAATGCTTTGTTCATTCCTGAAGAAATTGGAAGGATCTGTTGCAGTCTTAACCCGCGCTAGTCTCTTGAAGTTGTTCTTGAAATACTTCAAGCCCCAAACACTTGCCTTTGCAAAGCTTGTATTTCCATAATTATTCCTGCCCAAATCAAGATCTCTGTAGTTGAGATAGGCAGCTCTTGGTGAGTTTGAAACGTAAGGGGCCATGTAGGCATACAGTTTTCTCATCCATTTTAGGTTCTTCTCTGTTTCCTCTTCCACATCCCAGGTTATAATGTACTGGATTTCGAAAATATTCCCGTTTCTATGTGGGAAAGGTGTTTCCGAGTCCGAAATCTCACTCATTCTCCCTCCGTAAGGTGTCAAGATCAACATCGATGTCTCCTCTTCAAGGAGCCTTTTATACAGCCCTTCCAGGCCAGTTTCTGAAATAGGTTCCTTGACGTAATCCGATTTCCCTTTGAAGAATCCCTTAAACTGAGCAGTCCTGCTGAGTAGAACATCTAAGGAGTCACTCGGTGAGAAGCCACCAAAATAGAGGACAGATTGGATCCAACTCATTTCACTGCAGTTTTCGCGCATTAAGCCCAACTCAGGGAAGCTATCTTGCATCACAGGGAGAAGTTCCTCCGCCCTGCCAAGAAACAATGACGCAAACGAAACTTGAATAGTTTTATTGCCATTGGGGCTAGAGGTAGCAACTGCTATAGTAGCATGGAGGAAAAGGTCTTCATGAAGCTTGTCGCCGATGCTTTGCCACTTACGAAGAAGATTGGATGCACCTTGCTGTATGGTCTTTTCGATACTAAAAACAGTTACAGTTGGAGGAACCGAAACCAATCTAACTTTCCATGAGAAAACGACTCCAAAGCTAGCCCCTCCCCCTCCTCGAATGGCCCAAAAAAGATCTTCTCCCATTGATTCTCTATCAAGAATTCTTCCATTAGCATCAACTATCCTAGCATCAATAACATTATCAGCTGCTAAGCCATACTTCCTGAATATGGTACCAAATCCACCTCCACTGAAGTGTCCCCCAACTCCCACCGTAGGACAGCTACCTGCCGGGAAGCCATGGACCTTGCTCTTCTCCGCAATTCTGTAATATAACTCTCCTATGCTTGCGCCTGCCCCGATCCATGCCGTCTCACTCTCGATGTCAACACTGATGGAACAAAGTTCAGCAAGATCAATAAGTACAAATTCTTGATAAGACAGGAAAGACAGGCCCTCGTAGTCGTGGCCTCCACTTCGAACTCTTATTTGCATATCATATTTCTTGGCACAAACAATAGCTGCTTGGATTTCAAACTCATTAAATGGAGTGATTATAAATTGAGGTTTCAGAGTTGAAGTGTTCAAGAATCTGAAATTTCGAATGGATGACTGCAGAACCGATGAGTAAGCAGAGCTATTTTTAGTAAGGATGACTTCTGAATATGATCTGGAATGCTGCATATGAGATGAAAAGCATTGCAAGAACATCTCATGAGCTGAACTTGAATTTGCAGACCGAGCTAATGAGACTAAAAGTAGAAGAAGTAAAAGACGCATCCTGAAGTTTGATCTTTCCATTTTTTTTCCCCTTCAGATTGTGATGCAACAACACAAGGTAAGTTGCATCTTTATAGCCACTTGCCAATTTATGCTGATCACAATTTTTCACTCAAAGAATACTTCAAAGTCCAAAATGAAGAACTTTAAAAATTATTACAAGACTTTTCTATTTTCTTGAATGCATCAGCCATTAAATCAGCGTGACAGATTCCATACTGACCGGTTTAGAGGTGATAATGAATTAGGCATAATAGGCTGGAAGATTGGTGAAAGAGATGGTCAAGCCATGTTACTTGATCGATTACACCCACTAGATTAATAACATCAATTTCAAAATTAATTTTTCTACACCCAGCCTCAGCCAGATGTAGATTAGCTAAGTTCCAGGTCAAATCTATAAGCCCCACTAAATTAATAACATTAACTTTGAATTAATTATTTTTTTAATAAAAGTCAAATTTCAAAATATAGACATATTAAAAACTCTCTTTTCTGTTTTTTTAATGCATAGTTTGAGCTTACAAAACATAGCTGAGGACCCTAAACAAGTTAATATCATTAAAAAAATATACTCTTAACAAGTATCCCATGAACACACATAGATAAACCTAAAAACCAAAAAGAAAATAACATAAATTATTATTATTATTATTATCAAGAACAAACATCAATGGGCTCTCCATTGACCCAGCAAAACTTCAGCCCAGGAGTCCTGAGCCCAAATCAGCCTTGGCAAAAGCCATAGCATAAGACTCACCCAGTTCAGCTCCTGCCCAAACTATCATGCTCCAGATGCTACACAAATCCTGCTGGAAATAGGAAACAGAATGCTTTCGATTTCCAACGTTCTTGTCCTTGTAGGAAACGGAAAGGAATTCTATTAGGTTTCCTACTTAATGATGAATCCTTATATTACACTGACTTGCTACCATATACGTTACTTTCTTCTTCCATATAAATCTATGAGCCGCTACCACAACTTGTTTACCTCCTTCTGCTATATCTCAATATTTCCTCTGAAATCTCCCCTACTAATTTTTTTACGTCTTTTAAGCTTAACACCAACTACGTTAATGGGTTCTACTCAGAATCTTGATTCGGATACTGATGAATCAACTTCAAAGAATGTCCATTGCCAGAGAACCGAAAGCATATCTGGCTTTGTCATGCAAAGAATAATAAGGTCAGGATTTTCTTCCATCTTTTTGTCTCCTGACAATACAGCTTCGCGTCCTGCACTATCCCTCGATTTCTTACCTTGTTCTGTAAAGATTGAGGCTTCGACAAACCAAGGTCTCTTGCTTTGCACGCATTTCCCGCCAACATATCGTTACATTCCGAAGGTTTATGTGTGCAAGCCCACTACAAAACAATGGAAACAAATTCCGAATCCAAAGACTCGATATAGGAATAAAGCAATTGGTATGATTGTGTTAAGTTCAAGACCTTTGCATTACAAGATTGTGAGATTTTCTCAGCCTAAGTTTCGTACGGGTAGAGATTCATATCGATTTAACAATCTTCGATGCGAGGTTTTTGATTCAAAGATCCATGCATGGAAGCAACTGAAGGAAGTGATTTTGAACGAGTCATTCCTTGGTTTTAATCCTGCTGTATCTGTTTGTGGTTCACTTCATTGGCTTACGTTTGGGTGTAAAATTTTTGCCTTCCATGTGAAGGAAGAGATATATAGCATGATTTCGCTACCCGAACCGGTTCGTAAGAATTATCATCAAAAGCTCATGATGCTCGGTGAGTTTGAGGGAAATCTTGCCCTAATATGTAAAGGGGAAGGAGAACGTTTCATGGAGCTATGGATCATCGAGAACTATGATAGAAAAATATGGAAGAAGAAGCAGATAGTGAACTTTCAAGCTTTAACAAAAGAGTTACCATATATTATCCTTACTGGCGTCTGCAATGCTAATGTTGCATTAAGGGATGGAATTGATAAGTTGACATTCTTCAACTTAAAAGATGGAAGAACTAAACCTTTGAGGCTGGAGATGGGCTTTGATGTCGTGGAGACCTTTTCATTTGAGTCAGATTTTGAGCCTTATGTGGATGAATCTGTGTAGGAGGATTCAAGTGGAAATCAAGAACAAGAGAATTGAAACCAAGAAAGTTTTTCATGATTAAGTTGGTTTAATTCTTTAGATTTTTAGTGTCTTAACACTACTCTCAATCTACTTAGGAGTCGTTCGTTCATTGTTTTTATGGCAAAGAACTTCATGGATCTCAATGTTCTGTTGTTGGACCGTTGGTTTATGATTTCTATCCCTATGGTATTCAATTTTTCTGCCAATATATGAGATTGTTTAATTGTAAGACAATATACAATCAAATAAAAATTTAGTCCCTTTGGAAAATTACCCATGATTGATAGTTTAAATTTGTTTCTCTAGCTAGTGTTGATATCTTCTTTTTTAGAAGATCTTGATATTGATTTTCATTAAAAATAAAATAAAAAACTCAATCATAAAATATGTTCGATAGAGCGGCTGCGATAACTTTTTATACAGAGCCCAATAAAAAATACAACACAAACATGAAAAACATATTTTTATTGTTTATCTTTTTTATACTATAAAAAATTATACTCAACCCAGCCTATGAATGAACACAGGAAGAAATTCATAAAAACAAAATATATTTCTAGATCCTAAACTTTTAGCTTAGCTAATATGATGGGCTAATGCCTCTTTTTCTTGTTTTAGATTATGAGCCTCATTTTTCTTCTGCATGGAAGCAGCCTGCCTTTTCTGATTAAAGAAGAAGGGCCCGGTAGATGTTTGTGGCCTTTGGGCTAGCCCCTAATCCACATCCAGTTTTAGCCACATATCTTCACTGCCTAAATTCAGGACCACCAAACCATCTGATATCAGGTCGTTGTCACTGAGCCGTGACCATTCTATGGCAAATTATAGTCCTTTCATAAATAGGATCAAACAAGGGAACACCATACAAAGAAGTAGAAATATCCGTCAAGGATTCCATTTTTTTCCCCTCTCCAAATGGAATTGAAAAGCCCTCAATTATATTCAAACAGGCCGGCCTCTGAGTTTCCCACTTGGAATGCCAAACAAGAGAAAAGAGAAATCCAAGAATAGCTACGAACACATCATCATCCTCTGATCCTTAAAGACAAGCAAAGTATGTCAAGATTACTATTAGAATCAACATGGATGATATAGACCTTGAAGTAGAGCCTCCAGCAGTCACCCCTGAGTCATGTTCCCCATCTGCAATAAAAGAACAACGTCAGTTACCAGGAAGCAAGAAACTGAGTCTGAGCAGGACATAAAACATAGAAGAAAAAGCATGTGTACACGCCTTCATCATTTGATTCAAGTTGAGTCTATTAGAATTAAATTGAGTGTCGGCATCAATACGAGCCACATGTGATGTATAGCTGTTAAAGCCAATAGGAGCTAAATTCATCTGTGAGGATAATTGATGCAACTGGGCACAAAAGATTGATGAGAAACGACTCTCGCCATGTGGTGTCAATCATAAAGCACACATATATTACCTAGAATATGAGTTCATCTTCATCATCAACATGATTTTTGTTTTTAAAAGAAGATGATTTGGTTCATGAGATGTAAGCTGGTTGTTGGTGGTGGGATTTTGCTGCTGGAACAAGTTGTCGGACTGCTATCTGTTAAGAGATGTGTGAAGAATCTAAGCTAGTTGGACAAAAGCAATTGTTTTCAAGCCTCAACATTGTCAGCCATGTGGAGGCTTATCGTGTGTGGATGACCCAGGAGACTGCAAGCACATATGTAAGCCTCTTGTACATATTTGGTCTCAAGAGCATAAGTTCCTTCCTTGAAAACATGGCAAAAATCATGGGATGTAAGCAATCAACAGCTTTTTAATCAGAACCAAAATGGAAAGAACCTTGAAACTTTCATATATGATTGACACGGTAATATTGCGGTTGTTGGGCGTTATTTTTTATATTTTTTCACTCAATCACAATTTTGAAACCCGACATATCACCTGAAGATACGGAGGCTTAATGCACCTTTCCTTGTCCTATATATTTTGGTATTTGTGACTGTAGATAAAGCTGCTCTATGACAAAACAAGTCCCATTCATTCACGAGAGATCAAATGAAGAAAAAGCATACACTTGGTATCAAGGTCTTTATCACCTTTCAGCCTTGAAGAAGGCAAGTATGATAAATAGAGGGGATAAGATCTGCTATTGCCAAGATCACAGATTTGCATTACCCTAGAGTAAGATTTATTTTATAAATTAAAGAAAAAGGAAAAGATCGACGATGATGGAAGGGCAAGATTCCACCAAAAAGCAATCATGTAGCTTTCCAATTGAAAATAAAGCAACTATAGATTATTATTTCTATTACAAACCATTTGGTTAAAATCACTTCCAAAAATCTTCTATGCCTTACTTGGTAAAGTAGGGATGCTCTGCTCATTCCTGAAGAAATTTTCTGGATCAACAGCAGTCTTTACTTTCACCAACCTATCAAAATTGTCATTGAAATACTTGTAGCCATAAACACTACCCTGTTCGAAACTATCTTTACCAGCCTCCATAACACCAATGTCGAGATCCCTATAGTTCAGATATGTACTCCTTGGATTCTTGGAAACAAATGGGGTCATGTAACTGTAGAGCCTCCTTATTTGAGTCATGAAATTCTTGTCTGCCTCGCTTCCCGCTTCTTCCCAATTCACTGAATACTGCACCTTGAACAAATTGCCTGCCCTGTGAGGGAATGGAGTTTCTGAGGCAGGGATTTCATTCATTCTACCACCATAAGGATTGAAAACCAATCCAGTCTTGCCTACTTCGATCATCTTTTTCCACAACCATTCCAACCCTTCTTTTGATATTGGATTCTGAACATAATCTGATTTCCTCTTCAAGAAATTGGCATCATTAGGATTCCTATCAAGAAGAACATCAGGTGACTTTCCAAGATTTTGAGACTCATCCCACCACATCACAGACTGAATCCAACTTGTCTCATTACAATCCTCCTTCTTCAATCCCAATTCAGGGAATTCTTTTCCCAATAAAGCCACAAGACTATCAGAATTCCCTAAATACAATGCCACAATTGAGGCTCTAATAGTCTGATTACCGTTCCTTGTCACAGGCTGCAAGAGCATCCTCATGAAAAGATCATTACTTGTTTGAGGAGCAACTAATTGCCACTTGTAAACAACATCAGTAGCATTCTGTTCAAGTGTTCTTTCTACTCTGAAAACAGTAACTGTCTCAGGAACAGGAACAAGCTTGATCTTGTAAGAAATTATAACCCCAAAACTCCCACCACCACCTCCACGAATTGCCCAAAAAAGATCCTCCCCCATTGCTTTCCTATCAAGAAGTTTCCCATTAACATCAACAATTTCTGCATCCACTACATGATCGACCGACAACCCATATTTCCTTAACATATTGCCATAACCCGCACCACTTAAATGCCCACCAACACCAACCGTGGGACAGATCCCCGCAGGAAAACCATGAACTTTGCTGCTCTCCCAGATTTTATAATAAAGTTCACCAAGAGTAGCCCCTGCTTGAACAGTTGCAGACTCATCGTTGACATTAACTTCAATAGATCTTAGATTAAACATGTCAAGAACGAAAAAGGGCATGTCAGAAACGTAGGAAATCCCATCATAATCATGTCCACCACTTCTGATTTTGAGCTGGTAACCAACCTTTTTTGTGCAAATAACCGTGGCCTGAACATGGGATATTTGAGTTGGAGTTACAATGACAACTGGCTTCGGAGTTGCTGAGGTATTGTAACGGGCGTTTCTTATGTAAGCTCTTAAAACTGAAGTGTAAGATGTGCTAGATTGTGAGTAAACAAGTTTTGAGATTTCTTCTTGTGGGCTTGTGTTGCTTTCTAGGCATTGAAGGAAAGATTCATAAACTGAATCATCACCAGCAGCCGTGGCAGAGAAAGAAGAAGAAGTTATATTGAAGATAAGAATTAAAAGGAAGGCTAAAAGGGTTGGTTTTGCCATTTGATTTTTAGTGTAAGAGAGAATGATTGCCTTTGTGTGGATTTTAGTTAAGCGAAGAGAGAGTGTTTATAAGGAAAATAAATGCCGTTTATTTAATGGTTGAAAATGATTACCGTGTTTTTTGGAGAAAATTCAAATATAGAAGCTTTTCTTTGACGATCAAGAAGCGGAAATTGGGATATGACGTTTGCCAAGTGAGCATTGACCTCATAATCCTCACCGGATCTAATATCTGAAGTAATGAGCCGGCTTAAATCTATTTTAAAATCATTTTTTCTTTTTTTAAAATAAAAAACATCACATCAAATAAAATTATTTTATAAAAAAAAAATTAGGTTGCCGAATCGATTCATAGGGCAACAAGTTGATACCTATCCTTGAGATTTTTTAATTTCATGGAGAAATTAAATGTTAGTGTGAAATCATTGATACCAATGTTTTGTAAATTGTTCTTTTTGTACATTTTTTTTTATGACTTGGCTAAGATGTCATTGAATTCTTTGAAAGGAAAAGAAGAAGGTGTTCTTGACTTTCCAGAAAGAAGGTCTGAACAATTAGCGGCACAACCTCAGGACATGGATTCCACAGTAAAATCGGATGATTTATAGTTAATCCGCAGGTGATTTGTTAGTTAATTAACAAGTCTAATTCGATTGTTAACAAATCCGATTTGGCAACAGGCTTAAATCCTAAGTTGCAGTTGCAGGTGTGTAGTGTTGCGATAGTTATTTATTTTTAAAAAAATATATAAAAATCTATTTATCAAATATAAAAAAATTTGTTTTTTATCAGTAAAATATAAATTGAAATTTGCTATTTATTTTTGTATTTTTAAATTTTCTCAATCAATTTTTAATTATTTTTTAAGCGTTTTAACATTTTTTTTCATTGTTATATTTTTTTATAATTTTTTTTTATTTTAATTTTTGAAAAAAAAAATATGAATTAAAAAATAATTTAAAAATGAGTTATAACAACTGTTTCGATTTAAGAGAAACTATTTAGTATGTTTGTATTTGTAATATCCAATCTCATATAATATGATGGAATTCTTATTTCTGTATTAAATTCTATGTTTTTATAAGAGAAAAGAATACAATTTTCCATATACATACTTGAAATGATTGCGTTTTAAATTAATATGCTAAAGAAGGTCTGAACAATTAGCGGCACAACCTCCGGACATGGATTCCACATTAAAATCGGATGATTTGATAGTTAATCCGCAGGTGATTTGGTAGTTAATTAACAAGTCTAATCGATTGTTAACAAATCCGATTTGGCAATAGACATAAATCCTACGTTGCAGTCGGTAATTTTGAAGTGGTCATTTATTGGTATCGCGGCGATCATTTATTTTTTAAAAAAAATATATAAAAATTTATTTGACAAATATAAAAAAATTTATCTTTTATCATTAAAATATAGATTGGAAATCACAATCTATTTTTGTAGTTTTGAACTTTCTCAATTAATTTTTAATTATTTTCTAAGTGTTTAATTTTTTTTTAATTATTATATGTTTTTATATTTTATTTTTTTAAAAAAAGAAAAAAATATGAATTGAAAAATAGTTTATCACAATGGATTCGATTTAAGAGAAACTATTTAGTATGTCTATGATGGAATTCTTATTTTTATATTAAATTCTATGTTTTTATAGCAAAAAGAATACAATTTTCCATATACATACTTGAAATGATTATATTTTAAATTAATATGCTAATGCGTGTTTCTTAGCAATTTTGTGAGATCATGGAGCCGTATTCTAGAGCATTGAATACTTCGATTGAATTTTTTAGAAGAAATTAAAACAATCCAATGGAGTGTTTTTTTAAAAAAAAATATTGAGGAGGATAAAATTTTTAATTTGAAAGACAAGTCTGGAAAACAATGGAGGGGAAAAATTTTATACTTGAAATTCGAGAAGACAATGATATGTAGGAGTAGTTTGGTGTAAGGGTTGAGTTTTGTTTACCATGAAGACAGTTGAATTTGAAAAAATGTAGAAAAATAATAATATATAATAGGAAAAGCTACAAATCCAATTATTTTTTTTAAATGTAATAAAAATATTCAGTAATAAAAAATTATTTGATATTATTTTTAAATTTGATTCAACAGGTTAATTTTATAATCTATTTACATGATTTTTTGACTAATTCAAATCTAAAATTTTATTAAATAAAAAGTGTTACGACTTGATCAAGTTGATATAACTAGTTAAAAAATAATTTAAACCACTAATAAAATAGATTTGAATATGATATCAAGAAATGAAAAAAAATACAACTTTTTATTTAATTTAAAATTAAAGTTAAATGGTATAAATATTACTCTAAAATAATCTACTTAACATAACCTATTAAAAAACAACACCAAATACAGATTAAAAAAAAGAAGTTTGAACAGCTTTAGAATAGGAGGTTGATTAGCGCAGGCAGGATTTCCCGTGGTAGCCTGAAAGTATGAGATAATTGGTCGTTCGTAAGTGATTAATATTTTGATTCATCAATTTCTCTTACCAAATATTAGGATGTGAAAATCCAATTGTCAATCAAACAAAGATTATCTATTTATTTATTTAGTTTTTTTTTTTTTAAGAAAAGGAAGAACATTTAAAACCTAAGAAAGCAGCGGCGCCCCCAGAAATCTTCCATTCAATTGGAGCACATAGAAAATTGGTTAATTTTTTTACCAAAATAATCGTTCCTTAATAATTCCATGAATGTTGTCTGTAGCATGATCGAGTCAAATAACTAGAGCCAGGAAGTAAGCCTCACGGTTCTAGGAGTTTTGATAAATAAAGCCAGAAAAAAAAAACCTACATTCAACGAATATTACATCCATATTATATTTTAAAAATATGAGTTTTTTTAATACATATATGTATTAAGAAAATTCTATAGGGCTATACACCAAGAAATACATGGGGTATTTTTGTTGACTTTTCATATAGATGTAGGGTTGTTGGCTATCAAGCACATGACTCTAGAATGGTCAATCTCCCCGTCGTTGTCTACTCCTCTTTACTTTGTCAACCTTTCATTATAAGACATGCACCCGGCAAGAAGACGTGGAAAATAAATGTAAAAACGACTAAATTATAACATAGTCAAAGTGGAAAATAAATGTAAAAACGACTAAATTATAACATAGTCAAAGTAATTGTCTAAGAAAAAACTATTAGAACTTGTTTGGTTTGTGAGAAAATTGTGTTTGGTGTTCTTAATTTGTATAGAAAAAAATGAAAAAAAAAATCCATTTCTTTTAGAATCCCAGAAATTGAAATGTATCAGTACTAATATCTTATTACTCGTACCTAAGAATAAATCACCCAATTCATTAAAAATTTAAATTAAATAAATAAACATTTTTTTTATTTTACTATTAAAAATACCATAAATTCGTATATTCAATCCGATTAAAAACAAGGGTTCTTTATAAGAAATATTTTGGTACCGAGAGGAAATTAATAATTGTGAATATATTGAAATGATTGGAGGATTAGAAAATTAATTTACTTATGATTTTTATCAAATCACTCTTTCCTTTCACTCTTTCCCTTCATTCTTTCCCTTTTGAATATGAATGACCTATATATATGATTCACCAAATTATGCCTCCAAAATCTCACTTCATTTATTTTGTGCCATTTTAATGGGAAAAGAAATATTCAGTATAGCTAGCTAAAATTACACTTTTGATTCATAAATGGTTTTCATGATGTGTCCTATATTTTTTTGAAAAGCGAAGCACAACTCCTCACATATCTAATATAAAATCAATTTTTCAATAAATTATTTTTAATCATGCTTAAAAGTAAGTCAACTCAAATAAATATTCAGATTATATAAATTTACTGCAATAAAAAATATTTATATTATATCTTGAATTGGCTGATAGTCTAGGCCGTGTTTTAGAGTTACGCTATTAGAGGGCGTTTGACATTACAATTGAAAAGCGCTTTTTAAAAAATTAAATTTTTTTTATTTTAAATTAATATGTTTTTGATGTTTTCAAATCATTTTGATATGTTGATCTTAAAAATAATTTTTAAAAAATAAAAAAATATTATTAGTATACTTTTCTAAATAAAAAATATTTTAAAAAATAATAATAACTACACTCCTAAACACACTCTTATTCTTAAAAAGAAAGAGAAATAAATACCGACCCTACGTTGATGGTAAGCAATTAACTTTATAATTTTCCTGTCGTTTTAACCCGTTCTAGATGATGTAGACATACTTTTAAAACGCCTGCCTGCATTTTCATTTCAATTATATATTCAATATTCATCAATTTTCACAAGACCGAACCATGAGTAATTAATTAACTTGGAATAAATGGCACCTCACATGGTCTGTCCAACCCTTTGTTATTTGATATTTATGCATAAAAATATCACAATTTATTTCTACGTATGTTAGAGGCCTGTCGTTTGTCAGCTTGACATAGAGCTTACAAATCTACCCGAAAGCACATGGAGCAGTTATTGACCACAACTTCGTCTTATTCAACTTCCATATATATATATATGAATATTCACATGAAATGGATAATCCATGCTGGAATTCCTGTAAATGAACAAACTGTTTAACATGTTACAACATATATACAAGTGAGCATCCACCTATATTTTTCATAAATTAATTCTATTTAATTCAAAAATAAAATTTAAATTTAACAAAGAATAACAAATAAAAAACAATGATAAAACCAAGGTGAAGATAAAAAACAAGGCGTATGTTGATGCATCGATATGTAAGGCCTATATTGTTGAGGAAATCTCAACATTTATCTCGTATTATTTCGAGATTCATTTGAGAACTATAATTAATCGTGTTCCAAGACATGATGATGGTGGTGAAGTGCCTTTAAGTGAGAACTTGTCAATATTCTCCAATTCTGGACGACCTGCATCAAAAAATGATGACATGGAAAGATAATTGTCTGAAATAGAATTCAGATAATGACATAATTATGTGTTATTTAACTACGATAAACTGAGACCTTTTATTTAGTAAGTTTACTACTTACATTGTAACAGTCCGACTGTACGAATCAATCAATGTTAAAAGATCACAACATATTCTCTTTATTTGAGGGTGATTTTTTTTTTTTTCAAAACTTCAGCAGAGTTTCTTTTGCATTTAGGACATCCCAAGTTATAGAATACTATTAATTTTCTTTTGCATAAGATCCCATAATTCTAGACCTTATATCAAACCTCATAATTCCACACGATATATATATATATATATATATATATATATATATATATATATATATATATATATATATATATATCCTACGAGTAAGATCAATATGAACATAGTCCAAACATCATATCATAAAATTTAAGAGAAAATGAATACTAACATGCAAAGAAAGTATTTACAATATAATAAGTGTTCCTAAATATTTCAAAAGGGTTAGTTATAAGATAACTAAAATACTAAATGTTAAGTTGAACTTTTATAAATACATCAAGGTTTACATAAAAGTATACTACATAAACACGTTAATTCCCTTTTGTTTAAGTTAAATATTTACATAAGCTTCACAAAGTAGAGTCATATACTAATGATCTTTCTAGATGTTTGATGGACCTGTTATATAAATAAATATACCATTATGTTGATAAAGAATGTATGTATGCGCATGTAATAAATACAAATGAATTATTAACTTTCTATCAAACCATAAGAATTCTAACAAAGAACTTATATTTTGCTTGTAAATCTTTTAAACTTAATTAACACTCATTTGTATATTCTTAATTGAATAATCTTATTTACTTGTATGAACTAGGTGACCTTGCAAGGTCTAATCTTGTAATCCATTTCCCGGCGATCCTATCACGGATGTCATTAGCCGAAGCTAATCTTGTAATCCATTTCCCGGCAAATCCTATCACGAATGCCATTAGCCGAAGCTAATATTGTAATTCATATCCCGACAATCCTATCACGGATGTCATTAGCCGAAGCTAATCTTGTAATCCATTTCCCGGCAAATCCTATCACGAATGCTATTAGCCGAAGCTAATCTTGTAATTCATATTTTGACAATCCTACCACGGATACCATTGGCTGAAGCTAATCTTGTATTTATGCTAGATTTTATTTACATTGAACACGACATTTATTGTAATTGCATTCATCAGATGAATTTTAAATTATATAAGTGCAAATAGGAGGAGAATCACACACCTGCTTCGCCTGTCTCGCGACCTCCCCTAACAGAAGATCCAATCCTGGTTGCTCCTCCTAAATCACAAGGAAGTTTTTTTGGTTATGATTCCTTCAAGCCGATATTATAGAGAATTCATATTCATCTATTACTCATATGTTACTTTCTATGCATATTCATTTCCTCATAATAACATACATACATATCTTATGTATATTTTTAGAGTTAGTATCTCAATGTGCACGTGTTTGTATGACTCGATTCTTTTATATTATTATTTATAGTATTAACGTGAAAGTTTACTGTTACTGTCCAATTTCCAGTTGTTACTGTCTAATTTCAAACTGTTACTATCCAATTTTCAACTATTACTGTTTGACTTTACTGTCTGACTTTGAACCGTTACTGTCTGACTTTGAACTATTATTGTCCAATTTCCAACTGTTATTGTCTGACTTTGAACTGTTACTGTCCAATTTCCAACTATTACTGTTTGACTTTGAACTGTTACTATCTGAACACTCATCAGATTTTTAACTATATCTAAAGTTCTAAAACTCCATTTTAAGTGAGATTGATCTCGTTAGAAAGCTAACACACGAGGCTACTAGTTCTCTGAAAGAAGAAGAACCCAGTTCTGCCTTCAAGATAGTCAAAATTGCTCATCAACTAATCAGTCCTACTGCCCTACATAATCAGTCACGACTCAGTTTCGGTTGGTAACCCATAATTGGAGCTCTTCATCTTCAAATTGAGCAAGACTAGTTTTCTTGGTTAGCTAACATTCAAATCTACAATTTCTATGAGGAATCCAATCCTAATTTCCTTATCCTCCTATCCAAAATCTCACCGAAAGTCAGGAGACAAGTTTGTCCAGATTTGTCTCCCCCTCCCCTTCACACAATACTTTCATAAACTATATACCACACACATAAATTAACTTAATCTCAACAATAAGTATTTTGCCCCCAATTTATGTCTAAGAGCCCTAACCTATGATTCAATATCAAGGCATCAATTCTTTATTAAATTTAAAAAGGATTTTTTTTTAAGATCATGCTTAGAATACCTTACCCGATACAAATTAAGATCTTGATCTTCAACCAGTTGAAGATTTTCAACTCCCTCCTTTCTTTTCTTCTTGTTCAATTTCTTGGTAATCCTTTGCTCTTAAGTGTTTATCCCATCTATAAGCTCTAAATCTTGGATAAGTTCTTGAAATGTCAGTGTTTCTCTCTTGATTTCTCAAGAATGGGTATAAAACTCCATATCTTCTCTCCTTATGGTTCCTATAGATTTTGTTTTGGTGAGGAGAGAGTATTTATACTCTATATTTTCTCTTATTTGCATTTAGGCCCCCCTTTTCCTTTAAGTGTATTTTTTTCTCTTCAATTAAATCCAACCCTCAACAGTACCGGGTTCATTATAATATCTCGAATTATTTTACCTGGAAATTCATATTCAAAATTTT
This sequence comes from Populus tomentosa, assembly GCA_018804465.1. NCBI lineage: Eukaryota > Viridiplantae > Streptophyta > Magnoliopsida > Malpighiales > Salicaceae > Populus > Populus tomentosa. The sequence continues at coordinate 44,908,058 of CM031969.1, read as the reverse complement.
CTGAATTCCTATTTTTTATTTAACCATATGCATGAATTTCTTCACTTTTATTTATTTATTTTTCTTGGGGTTTGCATAAACTTTGTTATTGATTGACTATTTCTGTTATGTAATATCACAAATTATACCTCATAGCCAACATCATCAATGTCGCACGTCACAAAATCCGCGCGGCGTTCGATGGTGATTTTTTGTTTGTTTTGTTTGATTTGGTTCTTTGGAGTCGCCACCTAGTATTTTGGTCACTAGGAACCCTAACTGGTCTTTCAGAGATTCTAAGGCAAGGGACTGGTTGCGTAAAGGGAAGGTATTAGCACCCCTAGTACGCCCTACCTAAAGTAAGCTGCTTGGTGTTTAGTTTGCTGTATAATTGCTATGGTGTTGGTGTTTTCTAATCCCATCAATTTTCCTAGGTTTGATTCAAATAAAATTTATTTTGGATAGAAATCCAAGGAGATTCCATGTGCTTTGAAAGCTCATTTTTCCCTTAGTATTTCAAGAGTTTGCGACTCGTAAATCGCAAGAAGGAGGGACAAATTTTTTTTTGAAATGTCCTCGATTATAATCAAGGCTTCTTTCAAGGTTGTGTGCGGATTTATTACTCCCAATAATATTTTGGATATTCGTCCTTTAAGGATTTCTTTATCCAAACATTAGCGGTGAATAATAGATGAATTCCCCCTACCCAAAATAAGATTCTTATATTTTTTGGAATATTGGCCAATACCCTTTGGAGTTTTACAAACATGTTGTAAAATCCAGAAATCCAAGAAAATATTTTGTGTTTAAGAAATTTATGCGAAAACACATTTTCAAAACTTCCAATATTTTTTTATATATATAAAAGGAACATTCAAAACATGTTAGAGTATTGGCCATATGCAACACGCAAGAAAATATTTTTTTTGATATAAACATTTTTTTTGACGAAATCGGGTATTTTAATACTGAATTTGTATTCTTACGGTATAAAAATACAACCCAATATTAATCCACTTTGATAAAAATATGCAAGAAAAATCAACAATATTTTAAGGACTTTTTAGAATTTTTTTGGAAGCAAAAATATTTTTTATTTTGAAAATCTTTGATGTTTTGACAAAAACCGGGTATTTTAATACTGAATTTGTATCTCTATAGTATAAAAATACCAACCACTATTAAGCCATTTTGACAAAAAAATATGCAGGAAAATCAACAATATTTTTCAAAATATTTTTTATTTTTTTTAATATATACACACACATATATATTATAATATATTATAATTATAATATAATATATAATGTGGGCTGGGCCGGCCCAAATAAATAGGCCAGACTCAGCCCAGGAAAAAAGGTTGGGCCGACCTCGGCCCAACAGGAGATTGGGCTGATCTCGACCCAACCTAAAAATCTCCTTCAGTCTGGGCTAGGCCCGGCCCAGACGTGCAAAGCTGGGCCAGCATCGGGTTGGCCCAGCAACAGAAGCCCAGCGGGGGCGGAATTATTTTTCTCCCCCTCGCCTCCTGCATGCAGAACGATTCTGTATGCAGGAGGCAAACATCTGCAACGAAAGAAAATGCAGGGGGAAGAAAGTGTACCTGGCGTGGAGGAGGCGGTCATGGGTGGAGGCCGGTGGCGGTGTCGTGGCTCACGGACGGTGGCTCCAAGCGGCGGTGCTGCTGCTCAACCCGCGGAGAGAACGACTTTTGTGCTTCCTTCCTCCTGCGTTTTCTTGCTTTTTCTTTCTTTCTTTCGTTTCTCCAGTGGTTGTCCCTTTTATGCTATTGGTTTTGTTTTCTTTTGTTTTTTTTCAAACTTCCCTTCCCCGGTTTCTTCCCTCTCTCTCTCTTTGGGTTCTCTTTCGGTCCTCTCTCTCTCTTCCCCTTCGATCTTTTTTATTCTATTTTTTCCCTCTCGGTTTCGGTCTCCTTTTTCTCTGGTTCCTCCTCTCTTTTTTCAGGTCTCCCCCCCTCTTTTATAGGGGAGCCAAGGGCGCGGGACTGCATGGGGAGCGGGGCAGCGTGGGGAGCGGGACAGCGCCGGTCGGCTGGTCGGGGAGCGTGGCTGACAAGGCGTGACTCTCCTGGCTTCGCGTCGTGCGAGGTGTATGGGCTTCGGGTCTTGTTAGCGCATGCGAGGAGAGAGGGGCACTGGACGATTAAACAAAATTTCTTCCCATGCTGCACATTCGGGGGGGAAGAAGAAAGGGGAATAGTGCCATTCAAAACAGCACTGTAAGGTCTTTTTTTTTTTTATGTATGAAACAGCGTCGTTTTGGAGAAAACGCACCATTTCATTTAAAAATGGCGCCAGAACATGCCAAATTTCAAATCAGCCCTCAATTATCTTTTGTTCATTTCAATTGCGTCCCTACCAATTTCGGTCCCCGCCACCATAATTGGCTGCTTTTTTCACTTTGGTCCTTGGCCTCTGATTTATGCAATTGAGCTCTCAATTGATCAATAAACTTTCAATTTCTTCAATTAGGCCCCTGAATCAATTCAATACAGCCCCCTCTATCTTGGCGCCTTTTTCAAATTGGTCCCTGGTTTCGGATTTTCACAATTAAACCCCTAATTGGCCGTTAAACTTCAATATTTATGCAATTAAGCTCCTAATTTGACCTAATAAATTCCTAAAAAATATATTTTGGCCCCAGAACTTAAATTTCTTCTAATTAAAGCCCAAATTGACTTAAAAATCAATTTTTCTTGCAATCAAATCCCCTATAAATGCAATTAAAAATCCAATTAAGTTCATAAACATCCAAATTTGGACTTTTCTCCTCAAACTTCCAATTTTCTTATCCAACAGGGCTCTCATCGTTCAAGAATATACTCTCGAAAAAAAATCCATCTTTGTATTTTTAACCTCCATGACCAATTTTTCTGACCATTTTCTGAGCGCTTCTGCCTCCTGCTATTTTCTAACCTCTTTTAGCTATTTATTTTATTATTTTTTATGGGGACCCAAAAATGGGTTACAACAATCAATATTTACCCAAATCTCAAATCTTTTGATTATAATATGAACAATTTATGACATGGTTCAAAACACATGTAAGTGCTATATCAAACTCATTATCTATTGGGATACTTAATTTTGTTACATAATTCTTGTTAACTATCATAATATTTTTGTTGATATTGACATTAAGGAGTTGAATGTTGTTTTGAGCTCTAGGGAACAAGCATAAGTCGATGGAGATGATGATAGCAATGTTATCACCGTAGAAGATTGTGATGGAGCTGACAACGAGTAAATTAAAGAAGAAAAAGAAGACAATTCTGACTAATTATCAAAACACAAAAGTGTAATGCAATAACCTGTAATGTAATAGTTATTGACGGAATTCTCAACAAAGAAGTATTTATTTTATAATTGTTATGTGAACTGATGTTATTATGTTGTGCGTGCAACTTTTAATTTAAGTATTTGTAGGATGGATAGATAAGGAATACAAATATAATTTGTCATTCACTATGTAAAACACCGATGGAAACACCAACGGTTTGTGTTTTTTGGTGTGTTCCAGAGGCGGAGGGAACTGTTCCCCTCCCCCTGACACTGTTCACAATCAACAACACCGAGGAAAATATAGTCCAAACCATCAGTGGAAACACCGACAGATCATGTTTGTTAGTGTATTCTAGAGGTGAAGGGAACCGTTCCCCTTCTCATGTCAGTGATGACAATTAAAGTGCATTAAGTGATTGTTAGGTTCTAGAGAGAATTACCGACAGACTGCGAATTCTAATGCCTTGTTAATTGATGCATCTCTCATTGTGTACTATTTGTTTTTAACTGAAAGTATCATGGACGAACTACCAAAAATCTGGAGGGTTTTTTTGAAAATTTTAGTTCAAATCAAAGGGCTAAGACAATATTCTTTCTAAGAACACAAAAAAAACATTGCCTATAAACCAAAAACAAAAAACCCAGCCATGCTCAGAAATGCACAACCACTACCAAGCCTAAAAATATGCATTTTTGGCTTTTAAAACATACTCTTTTTATCCCAACAAGTCATAATAACATATATAAACATGTTTAAATAAAACAAAACTAAGAAAAAAACATCAAAATTAAGCATGAGGTATTAAATCCAAAAACTAAAAACCTAAAACAACTTACATATTCATGCAACATGGATTCAAAATTGGTTTTCTGAACCCATTTTATGCATGAATAGGCCTAGCAAACCTCGGATAAACACATTTGCTTTAACAAAATCTAGCCATAAAGAACCTGCTTTTGGGTCTATAATGTATACCTAGAACGACTACTCTTTCTTGGCTTTCCTTTGAAAACTTTTACCTCTCACAAAGTTACAAAGCTTAAGAAAATTTTGTTTAGACTTTTGAACCTTTGCCCTTATATTTCTTATTAATATTTCTTAAATGTTTCTTATCTTCTCTTATCTTTTTTTTTTCTTTTTTTTCCAGCTCCCTGTCTTGATCTTTAGAGGGTATTTATAGGGTTTTGCTAGGGTTTTGGGGGGTCTTCAATCTATTTTTGACCTCTTGATCTTGAGGGGAGTATTGTAAACCCTTGATAAGAACCCATTAAGGAGACTTTATGTGTGGACACATGAAAACCAAATTATTTTTTGCATGATGGCTGCATTGTTGGCGTAAACTGACTTGTCCATTTTCGAGGCCTTGTTAGAATAATTTTGACTTCATCATCACTTGATACCACCTAAAGTTAGTAGAAGGGGTTCACACTTTTTATTTTAATCCAACCTTGCTTAATTTGAAGGTTTGTAACTCCAGGAAACAATTTTGGTTGGAGAATGTCATTGTAAATGTTTGTATTGAAGGTTGAGAGAAGTCTCCATGAATATACCCTAGTTTATCCTTGGCTAAGTTGGATCCATCCAACTTAATGTTGATCAGTGTTGTAAAAGAGTCATTGATAGTTGATTGTGAGGGAGCGAACTTTTTTCAAAGCCTTTGTCATTTTTGTCGTGAAGTTGTCAAACATGGAGTCTATTAATGGATTTTGTGGTTGAACCAATTTAGTGGAATATTCAGCTATGAAGTTAAAGATGTTGGGTTGAGTTTTTTTTTTTTCTTTGTTAGGTTATAGAAATTCTTAGACCTTGCTTTGGTACTATGTTAAATTTTTGGAAAAGAAACTTCAATCTCTTACTTTCTTTTCTTTAATTCAATTACAGTCTATATAGTCGATAAAGAGATACAAAAAAAAGATCTCTTAGAGATCTGTTTTAACTTCCAATACACATGACAAAATTATAGGAGATTGAACCTTAAATCAAGAGATTTGACATATACAACTGGTCCTTTTATTTTAGCTTTATTCTAATGACTCATGTAACACATACTGATTTTGATTTGCAATCCATGTTTTTTAGCACAAATAACAACAACTTGAACATGAGATTTACGTAATGATAAGAAGTGGTTTAGGTGTTCTTGATGTGTTAAATAAAATAGACTATGAGCCATGTAATGCAGCAAGGAAAGGAGTGACAATGGTTAAAAGGGATCGATAAAATGTTCTATGAGGCAACTTTAGAGCTGCGTCCATAGGCCTTAAAGCAACACTATCTTATCCCTTTTTGTTGCTTTGAAATGTGCTCAACTAAGATATGATTCGGCTCATCTTCCAATGCTCAGGGATAAGATTTATTTATAGAAAAGTGATTGGTTTAAAAGAAATTAAAAAATTATGGAATGTGAAATGAATATTCTTCTGGAGCAGCAGTAATAATAATAATAATAATAATAATAATAATAATAATAATAATAAAAGTATTCATCATTTCTATTCAAAGTATACAAAATACTAGCTATTTGATTGATGATTTATCTATAGTCTAATATTTTTTTTCTTAAAAGAAATATATATGTAGATTTTTACAACATATTTTTATATATAAAAGAATTATCAACGTGATTCCTACCTAATCAAAGTTAATAAGTCAAACTTGTGGTTCTGATCATGGACTCAATTGGTTCAATAATTTTTTTATATAATTGTTTTTTAAAATCTAAAATAGATACATATAAAATCAAGAACCAACAAAATATCAAAGTGATTGGAAAAAAAATAATCAAATTAAACAAATTATGTTGCTCTATTAATAATCAACCAAACATTAAGTGATGAAATTAAAAAAGAAAAAGAAAAAAATGCAATTGCAATGGATAAAAATGAAAAGAAGAAATAAAAAAAAGACATAGTCTCTCGAATTAGAAAGATCCAAAGTTCTTGGGTCTCTAAAAATAGATATCTATAAAATCAAGAACCAATAAAATATCAAAGTTATTGGGAAAAAAAATTAAATCGAAATAAATTATATTTCTTAATTAATAATCAACCAAATATGAAGTGATGAAATTTTTTTAAAAAAAAGCAAGAAAAAAAAATACAATTGTAATGTATATAAATAAAAAGTCTAGTCTCTCAGGATATGAAGACCCAGAGTTTCTAGGTCTTCAGAAAAAGGCCAAGACGTGTGGGCTTGGAGCAGCCTGGAGTTACGAGGCCTTATTTTTCTTAAATTTTCTTAAAGGGCAGATTACAAGTCGTTCTCCCCTTAATGCTTTGAATAAAATAGGAGGTGACGCGTAGCCTGCATTGACCAATTTTTGATGACTAAAGGTCGCTGGAAAATCATGTTGGTCTTTTTTCAAACAAAAAGAAGCCCACTTTCAACCATATTTTAATCCGAAAAAAAAAACCTCAAATACCTAAAACATATCCGTAGTCTCTAATAACCTAAAAATTAGCTCCAAAACCCACAATCAATCCAAACATCTTGTACAAACTTTCTCCATCAAAAAAACTTATTGACACCAAAACCATTCGTTTTCATTATCAAAATCAGTCTCAACTAAGATTTTCTCTTTTTACCAACAAAATTCGACCACTTTCTCTCACATCTCTCAAATCAGGGATCAAAAAATAAAAAAAATAAAGTTTGGGACAAAAATTAAATTTCATAAATTGTTAGGGACTAAAAGTTATAATTTGAAAAGTTGGAGAACTAAAGTGTATATTTAACCCCAAGTTTAGAAAAATTATATTTTTCTGCAGCTTTTTTCATCTTAGTCCCCTATATTTGAATCTTGCATTTTCTTAATGAATTTGCTTTAATTGGCCATTAATTTAAGCCTATAAGGGTGTAATAAAAAAATAATGCACTTAAAAAAAAAAAATGACTAACTCACAGTGATTTATTTCTTGATATAGTGACAATGTAAGAATAAGGGTAATAATGATCTCCATACTTAATAAATTGGGTTTATAAAATAATACTAGTGGTCCTACACTCCGCTATTAGGTAATTAATTTTTCACTTCCTTTTCCTTCCTTAAACTCAAAATACAACTGCATGCAATTAAGAGATTTGTTTATTTTTTTTTAGTAAAATTCATTGATTTTTTTTTTGAAATGTATTATACTCATAGGATGAGCATTTTTAAAATTGTCGAAAAATAGATGGTTAAATAAACTAAAAGTTACAATTTTATGCTATATTTATTAAGATACCGGCTTATATATATATATATATATATATATATATATATATATGTTAATATCTTGTATATAAATTTATAATTACAATAGATATTGGGAAGGATAGTATTGGAACTTTTGAACACTGTGAACAATAAAACACTCGACCAAATTCTATGTGCTGTGAGAGAGGCAATAAAAGTGGTTCGAAATTAAAAATAAAAGTCATAAGATTAGAAAGTTGTTGTTAAAAATAATTTTTATTTAAAAATATATTAAAAATATATTTTTTATTTTCTAAAAATTATTTTTGATATCAGTATATCAAAATAATATAAAAATATATTAATTTTAAATAAAAAAATAAAATAAAATTTTTTTAAAATATTTTAAAACATAAAATTAACAAAAATAAAGACAAACTTTAAATTATTGCCCCCGACGGCATTATGATTCTTGAATTTCTACCAAATCTTTTGGCCATTATCTTACAGCAATAATTGACTGAACCTGTCAAAAGTCGTCCTTGACATTATCGTATAAAAAAGAAAATACTCAAGATTCTTGGAAGGCTCAATTGAGGATCCCAACACACTTGAGCATATATTTAATAATATTCTCAAATAAATGGTTTTCAAGACCAACAATGCCATATGTGTATGAAATTTCGACAGATTTTCTCAACTCTTATTGATTTGTGCGAGAAATTAAGGACCCACTTGATGAAAATAAATCTTTATAACCCTGAGAAGATTTCTATTTGAGGACCAAATTGGAAATCTCCAAAAACATTGATGATGATTTTGTTTTTATCTACGGCAACAAATCAGCAATATTAATATTTCTGGTGCTCTTTCTCCTTGTTGGCTCTCTCTTGTTTCCTGCTAAAGTGTGGGTCCTGCTCAATTATTCTGGAGTGGATGGGGAATTAATATTACATTTTTAATTTGAGGACGAAATCTTGTTGGAAGTTTGAGTGAGAAAATTTGAGTACCATTTTACGAAATCTTTTTTTTTTAATCTAGTCCTTGCTAATCTAGAGTTTTAAGGTCTTGGATTTAGGTTTTTCTGGACCCCATTTCGGCTGTGCTCATTTGGGCTTTTGTTCAAGAACAAAACCTTAGGGACCTTGTAAGGTGGACCCGGAAATGATCATAGATTTGGAGTCTAATGTTGGGCCTGTCTCACTTTTAATAGTTGGGCCGAAAGAAAACTAAAATGAAGAAATTGGATCAATTGCTATCATAGGTAGAAACCTAATATTGCAATCATAGGTAGGAACCTAAAATGAAGAAATCGACAGTCAAGCAATTTTTATTTTATTTTTCATTTTGTCTTTAAACATTTTTTTAATTTTTTTAATTTTTTTTCACTATAAGGTTTTGATTTCTTTTTTCAAGTTCATCCTGCAAACATTGGTTTTTTTTGGGTTGAGTTTTATTATTTATTTTGATTTGTTTTTATGAGATTATCTCATTCTTATAACTTAGATCGTGGATTTTTTAGTCTATTTCAAATTGACTTGAGTTTTTTTTTTTAACTATTTTTTTTAACTATTTTATCCTTTAATATTAGCTTAATTGAGAAATGATCTTCATATATATTTTTTTGAAATGATCTTCATATATATTTTTTTATTTTTTTATAGAGTTATCCTAGTCTCATGATCAATATTATGAGTTTGAAAGGAAAACTTGAATTGAGTTAGGTTATTCTCTAAGAAGTTCTTAGTTTTTAATTGAATTATTTTTTATTTTTATTTTTTAATATTGATTTGATTGAGAATTTATCTTCATAATTTATTTTAATTTATTTTCTATTGAGTTATTATAGTTTCATGATCCGAATTGTGAAATTAATAAGTTACCCTTAATAAAATATGTTGTTACTAATCGTTTGAGTTCTCTCCATAAGTCAATCAAGTCACAACAAATTAACAACATGATTTAATTTTTTTCTAATAGAAAATATGATAGCAGCACCTATATATATATATATATATTACTTTTTAAAACATTAAATAGATAAATATAGTTAAACCACGTTAAAATTAATATTAGTATTTTGTTTTACAAAATATTAGTTTTAACCTCTTCAAATAAAGCAATAATATTCTTGAATTACATAACAATATTTTATTTTAAAAAAAAGAACAGACTAATATCCTTCTTTTTTTCCTGTTGGTTTGCTGCACAATCACGTAGGTCCAACAAACAAAATAAATACTTCTACTTCTTCCTATATGGAAAAGTAGGGATACTTTGTTCATTCCTAAAGAAGTTACCTGGATCAACCTTAGTCTTGATTTTAACCAACCTGTTGAAATTCTCCTGAAAATACTTGATTCCATAAACTCTTCCTTCCAAGTAGCTTTCCTTGCCGTTGTGATTGATACCCAAATCGAGGTCTCTATAGTTAAGGAATGCTTGCCTAGGATTCTTGGACACGAAGGGAGTCATGTAACTATAGAGTTGCCTTGTCAAATCTATGTAATAATTCGCTACTTCTTGACCACCTTCATTCCAATTTGTTGCATACTGAATCTTCCATAAGTTCCCAGCTCTATGAGGAAAAGGTCTTTCAGTTGCTGGAATCTCCCACATTTTTCCTCCATAAGGATTGAAAGTAAGCTGCGGCACTTGCAGCTCAATCATTTTCTTCCAAATCCCCTCCAAACCATCCCTTGGGATTGGCTTTTGTACATAATCTGATTTCCTTTTCAAGTAAGTCAGTGATTGTGGTGTTCTACTTAGCAAAGCATCAGTTGGTGTTCCAAGAGGGAAATCTGTCCAGAAAAGGACTGATTCAAGCCAACTCATTTCGATGCAGTCTGACCGAAGCAAACCCAGTTTAGGGAGGCTTGCATTCATGATAGAAAGGAGTCTTTCAGAGTCTCCAAGAAACAATGCTCGGAAAGTAGTCCTTACCGTGTTTTCACCGATTCGAGTAGTGCTGTTTACGACGTCCATGGTAAGTCTAATGAAAAGGTCATCGTCAATATTGTACGCAACTTGTTGCCACTGTTCAACAATATCTGTTGCATTTTGGTCGACTGTTCTTCGAACCCGAAAAACAGTGACAACTTCAGGAACACGAACGATGTTAATTTTATATGCCAGAACAACTCCAAAGCTTGATCCTCCTCCACCTGTTATAGCCCAGAATAAATCTTCTCCCATAGATTTTCTATCAAGAAGTCTTCCATTAACATCAACCATTTTCGCATCAATGATGTTGTCGACGGAAAGGCCATATTTTCTCATCATGTTGCCATATCCACCACCACCAAAGTGACCACCAACACCAACCGTAGGGCAAACACCAGCTGGAAAACCATGTGCTTTGCTTTTCTCAGAAACTCTATAGTAAACCTCGCCTAGGGTTGCTCCGACTTGAATCCAAGCAGTCTCACTGGCTACATCAACATCAATTGATCGAAGGTTGAACATGTCGAGGACAAAGAATGGGACATCTGACACATAAGAAACACCTTCATAGTCATGACCCCCACTTCGAATTTTCATTTGCAAGTTATGTTCACGAGCACAAATGATGGCAGCTTGCACATGAGATTCATGCAATGCAGTGAGAATAAGAAGTGGTTTCGGGGTTGTGGACATGTTGAATCGAAGATTTCGAATATAAGATTGCAAGACAGATGAGTATGAATCATTGTTCGGAGTGTAAATTGCTGTGGAGATTGGGTAAGAGGGTTGGGAATGGTTTAAAAGACATTGGAGAAAATTTTCATGAGCTAAATCTGAAGTCGCCTCCCATGAGATGGACAGGAGAAAGAGTAAAAGCAATGCGAACATTTTAGACCTTAACATTTTTGGCTTGTTCAAGAGATTTGAGGTTGTCTTCTAACCTTGGTTTATGGGGTTTAATTTATAATGTTTGATTTGCCTTAAAATAACAAATTAAAACAATGTTAGAGGATCATGCAAGTCACCTCCCGAATATCTGACTAGACAAATTCAAAGGACGCAACAAATTAAAAATCTAGCTAATTGATTCACCATTGACATTTAAAATTAAGATGTTCCATGTCAATCTTATTGGAGAAAGCATCATTAAATAAATTTATAGATTGCCTTTTCCTCTTATCTAGAACTAATTCATTGTCATGCATACGCCATTTCAACTGTGATTGAGAATCCTTGATTACATGAGTTTTTTTTATTTAAAAAAACTACATATTTTTGCCCCTTGGGATCAGTTCAGGTCATAAGAAGAAAATGGGGTCGAGATTAGATATCTCAAATTCGATTAATGGTGATTTGTGCAGTGCATTGTAAAGGAAAGTCATCATTTGCATGGAAGAAACATGAAAGGGAACGAAGGGTGGTCTTATGGGGTACGGTGGGCAATTTGCATGTTCTAAAAAGCCTATGTATGTCTTCTGGCGCCTCACATGCACACGTGGCAATTGAGATGAAGCAGGAGAACTCCATAGAGTGTGCATATTCGAATTTTGTTCAAATACATAGGCATTTCAACTCAAAATGGTAGCTCATTAGTTAAGGGATGAGATCGACATTTGTGAGACTATGATTCGAGCTCAACTCCCTACAACGCATTATAATGAATATAAAATTGCTTTTATTCGACAAGCAAGCCAATCCAGCAATATTTTCTAAACAAATAAAGCTGACTCTCTCATTTCACAAGTAAGGAAATTTTCCACGTAATCACGATTAGCTATGAATAGTCGTCTTTGGAAAAGGTAAGCCATAGAGCAAGTTCTTACAAGACTCAATCGCCATTGTTTCGAAAGAAATTATTAAAATTTTTCCCAGACTTCATCATTTATGATCAATCCTATTTTAAGTAACAATTATGTCAGGGTATTTATCAAAGTTTGAGTTTTACCTGACCCAATTACAATTTACAGCAACATTTCTAATAAAAGATGTTTTTATCTCCGATTTATAAGAGAAAAATTACACATATTTAGCAGCATTTATTTTATCTTAATTTAAAATGAAAACATCGATTCTTACCAATATCGAATCTAAAGACACTTATAATAACGGTATTTATTTCTAAAAACGACGTTTCCTCTAAATTTCAATTTGTTAATAGTTCAACTTTGGCTACTGGCTAAGCCTCATCTCGTTAGGGTGTTTGACCCGCTAGATGGTCAACCTGTAACGTGTTGTGAACATGGAAACACCCCCTTTTGGGACTGCGGTGATTAGTATTTTGACCAAAAAAAGAAAAGTCAAACATCTGCTCATCAGGCTGGCACTGGTTTTGAGTTCATATGAGACCAGAAACAAATAGTTCGAAACTTAATTACATATTCCAGTATTCATATAATCTGTCTCGATGTGGATCTTAATTCCTTACAAATTCACATTTACTGACTGATTTCAGTGATACTATCCTCCATAGATTTGGCAAAAAAAAAAAAAAATCTATTTTAGAAAACTTGAGTTATTATTACTCTACTATGCAGAGAGTTGTGCAAATATTGAGTTGTGATGTCATGGCTGATGCTCGGTCTTCCCTTATTATATAGCATTGTTCATATTCTCTGTATGATGAATAAACAGTACGAGGTAGTATACTGTATAAGAATTAAGAGAAGTTTTGATATCGTGTACTTCTGTCTTATACAATCTTTATGAAATTAGTTTTTTAATATTCGATAACTCAAATATAGAACTTGATCTTGTCGGGTCAAGATTGATTTCCTTTTTATAAACGTTTTAAATGTGTAATTTTCAGCACGAAGAAAATTACATGGTCCTGATATGACATATAGATCAACGCAACACGTAAGGGCTAGCACAAACATGCCAACTAAAAAAAGACCAAAATAATTTCTTCGTGATATACTTTACATACGTGTAGACACGCACACACCAACTTCATATGTTATGTCATTAATGTGATATTGTGATACATTTTGCCAATTATCACATTTTTTTTTTAATAATAATCGAGTTCATTAAACAAAAGATAGTCATTTAGAAGATGACATCTAAAATAATTGTTTATAAAAAATGAAATGACTGCCTTACAAATGAGATAAAAAAAAAAACATAATAGAAAGGAATAATTAAATTAGTGATGTGTATTTGTCCATATCTAAATAATATCTGCACTATACATGAAATCATTATCAGTGTAGCTGAAATTAGATTCACTATACTTTAATCAAACCGCAAGTATATACAAGATCAAAGAGAAACTAGAATCCCAATCGAGTTGCACCTTATTCAAACTTGGATAATTTCTTATAAGCCAAACACTTAATGCTATAATGAAGGAAATGAAACTCCAAGCTCAAAACTGAAATCTACCTTATATTAAAGAAGGCCACCGGTAAATTATTAAATCTAGAGTCCAAGGGAGGTACCAGGATACTCCTTATCATTGTAAGATTGCTCTATTGGTAAAAACCGATGTCTAAAATAAAAATCACCTGTAGAAAATTGATTTTAAACTGCCGATCACATAAATATCTGTATTTTAGGTGAAGTTATTTTAAAGCATATGTTAGATATGAAATGGCTAGACTCTAAAAAAACAAGCCTATCAATACAAGAACTACATGATTTGAGCGAGTAGTTACCATCATTGTCTAAGCTTTAAATCTTTTGATTTGTTTTATTACGTGAGAGCTGAGAGGTGCTCTCTTTCAAGAATAACATATAAATTTTCTGCATGTTCATACTAAAAAAAAATAATAATCTTGATGTCTATGAAACGTCAATTTCCATATTTTATTTAACCACAAGCGCATGTTGCCTACCTTTCCTCTTTTCCTGCTAGTTAACTTGTACAAACATGTGAATCATAATTTTAAAGGCTTATCTCCTACCCAAAAAAATTCTCTAAAAATGATGTAGTCGTCTCTCATCTTGAACCTAACACAATTTATAATTACATTTGATACTATTTTCTCCTGCTTCACTACTAACATTATTTCTTTACATATTTCCAAGAGGTTATAACTAAAGAATGACAATCCATTCGCAAAACTAGGCGAGTACTACCTGGACAATACAAATTCCTTCCATCTAGAATTTTCTTTGCAAGGCCTTATTTTGTTCTTACCCAACAATTTGTTATACATGAATACAGTTTTTATTACACAGTTTGTTATACATGAATACAATTTGTGCTGCTCTTAATTTACATAGCAAAGTTGGATTTCCAAAACTTTAATTTCCAAAAAATTCAAAAAAATAATTCACCAAAAAAATCAAACCAAGAGAAATTAAAACTGTAGAAATCAATTGAAAAACCACAAAAATCACCAAAACCGAATTAAACCGAATCGATTGAATTGAATTTTAATAGTCTAAAAACATACATGGGGTATAGAAAAAAACATATCCTAACCCTAAATCATTTTCCCGTTTTCTCTTGTTCAGTCGCTCCCTCAACCCCTCTCTCTCCTTAACAAATAAGTAGTCTAAAATCCTATCATCTCTGAAGTGAGTCTTTTTCTTTCTTAATGTTCTTCTCCATACAACTGTTGTCTTGCCTTATGTACTGTTTTTTGTTGTGTAAACACATACATGTTAATTTAGTGGGGATGGCTTGTGGATAAAAAAGGGGATGCTTTAGGGCTGTTACCGGTGCTGCTGTGGTGGTTGGGCAAAGTAGTCTGCACTCTGCATGTAGTCGGAGAAAAAAAGAGAGAGGCTTGACGGCCTGTGTTCGTTTGACTGGGGGAGATTAAGAAAGGGAATTGATCTGGGAATTGAATTGGTTGTTTCCTTTTTATTGACTTTTCATTTACGTCCCTCATTCTTTTCCCAATTTACACTTAAACCACTATTTAAACTTAAAAAGTCTATTTATGTTTTTTTTTTGACATTAATATATCCTTGGACTCTTGGAGTTCAGATCATACCATTCTCTTGTATAAAGAAACTAATCAATTCCCTTTCAAATAATTAATTCCCATAGTTCAAATGACATTAATATATATCTCTACCATTCTTTTGTATAAAAAACTAATTAATTCCCTTTTAAAGAATGAAAGCTGTGGCAGGCACCATGGGTCATTACTCAGCTACTTTACTTTAAACGCCAGTCTTAACTTAGGGTAAACGGATAAGTGTCAGCAGTAGCTCTTGCCAGATAGAAAAAGAAAAAAATGAATGTTTCATCATTTATGTGTACGTAACATCTATTGATTAAATTCTCAGTTAAGTTCTCCCCTGCTATAAGCTTGTTTGACTAGAATTATCAAGCTCTGTAAGTGTAGAATATATCACTAAAGACTTGTCAAACTGGATCAGCTCATGTGATGGTGAGGTTTAATAATATTGTGAAAAAGCTAAAGTCGTCCCTATCCTCTATCTTATCCATTGTATATTTGCTTTTTGTGTGGGAGTGTGCAGGAACTTGCTTGATGGCTAGACAATGCAATCAAAGTCATTCGTCTTTGGCAAACTTGTTTCTCTAAGTTGCAGACTTCTTCAGAGGGTAACATCTTGTTTATTTATGCTAATGTTCTTTCTTCCGTAATAATCTGTCAGCATATTTTGATTTGGCCATTCTCTAAATGGCTACCATTCTCTAAAAATTAAAACAAATATATGGGGTTGAAAATTGGGCCAATAATTAAGCATTTTAGGCAAAAGTAAAGTTTGAGAACTTTTAAGCCATAATTGAGGTTAGAATTGAAGAGGAGATTGAGAAAAAGGCTCATTACTAGATTTAACAATTTTATCAACGTAATTTTTATTGGTATTTACAATAATAGTCTGTCTATGATTATTTTATTGACAGGATTTAGAAAAACACTCGTTAGTAATTTCTAGTCTATCAGTGAGTCTATTGTTAATAAATTTAACAATGGCTTTACAGATTGAACATGCGCGCCTAAAACAAATTACCTGCTTCATTCCATTAGTAATTCTCTCGGTACAGTTTAGCATATCACCGATAGGAGAAACATATGTAATTACATCGGTAAAATTACATATCACTGACAAAATATCATCGGTAATTCCATTGGTGAGTTAACAGTTGCAGTTGTATTTGCTATAATTGTTTTCCAACTCTCTAAAATATATATCGATGGAATAAGTCTATTCGTGAGTTAATAGTAGCAATGATATTTGCTGTAATTCTTTTCCAACTTTCTAGAATATACCGATTGACTTATTCCGTCGGTAATACCATCAACAATTATTGAAAAATATGTATTTTAAAAAAATATATTGAACAAAAGTAGAAAAATAATTAAAATAATTAAAAAGTAAATTATCTTAATAAAAAATAAAATATTTATTATAAATTTAAATATTTATACGTTTAAATACAATAAAACTAAAATAAAGGTAGCATTGGAGAATGAGGAAGAGGTTGGTCATCGTTAGGACCATATGACCAATTAAGGGGTGCATATATACCACTCATTTGTGATCTCATCTCCATTACCACTCGACGGAGTTCATAATCCATAGAGAGTCGTTCATATTTTTTATCATACGTGTGCGGTGTCGCGATTATCGTCCACCTTTAAGGTGTATTGTGTTTGTCTATCTAGCAAATATGAGGAGACAAGAAATTCTTGTTTTTTATCAGTAAAAAATTAGAATGAGAGTCGTCACCTAGTATTCTGGTCACTAGGAATCCTAATTGTTGTAACACCCTCAAATTATAATGTCATGAAATCTCCAAACATTTCTTTACAAATGTCAAGTATTGGATAATATGTCTAAAATTATGGGATTTTTTTTTGAAAATTTTGGTAGAGTTTCCTCTATTTTTGTTTGTACCAAGTTATCGACAACACTTCTATTATATGTCATTACAACTTCCATCTTGATCCAATCAACCTGGATCACATTCCATTCATCAAACAATAACTCAATACTTATACTTATCAATATATTTCAAGTCTCAAAACATCAATTAGTAAATCAACATAAAAGTACTACTAAAACAATTCAAAAGATAAACAAATTCATCACTAAAAGTAATGAATGTTAACTAACTACATATATGCCTTTAAACTACATGAATACAACATTAGGATTAAAAGTCATATTATATCTATATTAAAATTTTATCTTATCATTTTGAAAATGATTTGGTCATACTAACAACTATACATATATATAATACATCCACTATATATTACATCTTCTGCTTGATTTTTATGACAAATAATACGTCTATTGCATACTACACATCTTTTGCTTGATTTTTACAACACAAGAGGATTTATATTGAAAGTAAAGACATGAATATTACATTTCAAAATGATAATTCATAAACAGAAAAATTCCTACATCTAACAATCTGCATCACCTCGCGGTGTACCTATTTCAATAATAATCATATTAATTAACTTACTCATTATACTAGTCTAATATTAATTATTTATTTACTCTTAACCTTTGAAATTTAATCCTTCTACTTCAATCTAACTCAATCCCTTAATTTACATAATCTTTTCAAAAATTAAAAATCCAGCTAACTCATCTTAATTACCAAATAAATCTAACACTTCCATATAATTACTTAGAAATTTGGTTTTCCTTCCTCGGTTACCAATAAATCTGGTAATTCCATTCAAATTACCCATCATCCGGCTAACCTCTTTTATTTGCCAATCAATCCGGTAATTTCATATGAATTACTCCTTATCCAGTTAATCTCTTTGTTAACCAATAAACCCAGTAATTCTCTTAATTACCTAAAAATCCGGCTAATCCATTTTGGTTACCAAAATCAATCCGGTAATGCTATATGAATTACACAACATCCGGCCAACCTTTTTTGTTAGCCAAACAATCCGATAAATTCCATACGAATTACTTCATATTCGGTTAATCTCTTTGTTAGCCAATAAACCCGGTAGTTTCACATAATTTACCGATAATTCACATAATCATAACTCAAATTATTCGTTTGCTTCATTCTTTTAACATCAATGAAATAAACAACATAGATATTTAGGGAAACTAAAAATTATAAAATAAGGTGACGAATTACCTATCTTCTGCTTGGGATGACCCAGCTCCTTCTGTTTGATAACCAGCTCCAGACACAATTCCTAAATCAATCAAGTGTCATTATATCATTAGTGCATCAATTTTTTATTACATGCCAAAACACAATGCATGTAATATTTTTATTTGTTCTAATAAAAATTCATTCTCAAACATAACATCATTATTTTACATACAACCTCATATTTAACTCAAGTTACTTCTTTTCTTACTTTATGTTCATAATTCCTCCGTCAAATAATCCTTCTATTATTTATGCCCTCACATCATATTATTTATTTTATCTAAATATATGTAAGAACTATATTCGAACACAATCTAGACATATTGTCTCCATGTTTTCTTTTAATTAGTTTATTTCTCTTTTAATTTGAATTTACTTATGTTATTTTTCTCAACTTAAATGTTATTTCTTCATTTAGTCTTTCTTACATTTTCAAATATCATGATTAAACATGGTTTTTCTGAACATTAACATCAAAACTCATCCTCCCACTTTTTCCTTCATTTGGCTGAATGTGATGTTTCTTTTCCTCCCCTAAATTTTTCTTCATTTGTTATTTCAACTTGTTTACATTCTATTCTACTTCAATTTCATCATTTTCCCTTCCCTTCCTAATTCCCTCAAATTCACATAAGAACCCTAAGTTCAAGAATTAAGGATTTAAGGGAAACTAAGGTAAAATTCCATGAAATTACTTCCTAACTTAATCAAGTAAGCTTAAGAAAACATCTAAATCAAACATTAAATCCAATCTTCTCATGTTTACCTATTGCTTTTCTTCCAATTTCTCTTCTCTTCCAAAGTTAGCCGAATTCCCCTTCTCAATTCCTCCTTCCTTCACTTGATTTAGTGTTTTATAAGTTGAACTTGAAAGTTTATAAAGTTAATTACTCTCTCAATTTTCTTATTGTTTTTCCAAACTTTTCTCTTTTTCGTTCATGCTCTTTTCTGTTCTTTCTTTTCATATTTTTGCTTCTGCCCAGTCGGTAGTTAATAAAAGAGAAGGAGAGCTTATTTGTTTTCTTTTCAATGGCAAATAACCATTCTACCCTTAATGAGTATTTTTGCCTCTATTTGACGGTCCTTATTTTTTTACTAGCATTACCGAACTCCATTCATCTTACAATTTTAACCAGATTTTATTCATATATTTTAAGGTTCCTCATAAAATTTCAGCTCAATCCAATGGTTGGATTGAAAATTACATCCAATAATGTAAAATTAGTCAAATTATGATTTTTCGTCAAATTTACGAATTTCATCCCCAAATTTTGAAATTTTAACCTAAGCTAAGGGATCATATTAGAAGATTTCAGATAAATTTTTAGAATTTTCTGATAACCCAATCAAGAGTTATGAATTTTTGTTTAACATGAAGCTAGTCAATTTATGATTTTTCGCCTAGAGGTTTTACACTGGTCTTAGAGATTAGGTACAGAGATTGGTTGTGTAAAGGGAAGGTATTAGCACCCCAATTAGTCTTCAATTTGTAATTTGTTCAATCAAGTCCTTAATTGCAATTTTGACTTTAAAAATCAATTCAATTACATCCTTACCAAATTCAATCTTCAACCCTGAAGTTGGCAGCCTTTTTCACTTTAGTCCTTGGTCTTTGATTTATGTAATTTGACCCTCAATTGATCAATAAACTTCTAATTTTTTCAATTTGGCCCTTGATTCGGTTAATTACAACCCCTCTATGTACATGCCTTTTCCAGTTTGGTCCTTGGTTTCGGGTTTCTTCATTTAAGTCCCTAATTGGCCATCAAACTTTAATATTTATGCAATTAAGCCCCTGATTTGACTAAATGAACTCTCAAGAATTATAATTTGACTCTATAACTTTCATTTCTTCCAATTAATGTCCAATTCAACTTTAAAATTTATTTTTCTTACAATCAAACTCTTCATAAACTCAATTAAACCTTTAGTAAATTTAATTGGGTCTAATAAACAACTGATTTTGAGCATTTCTTCCTCAAATTGAATTTTCTTTGTCAGTCGGGCTCTCATTAGTCAACAATATAACGTCAAATTTCAAACCTTGTATTTTTAAACCTCCTCAACCAATTTTTAGTTATTTTCTGGGCGCTTTGGTATCCTCTTCTCACTGTTATTATTTTTTTAGATATTTTTTTAGTCCTAATATATATATAT
Organism: Populus tomentosa; assembly: GCA_018804465.1. Classification (NCBI taxonomy): domain Eukaryota; kingdom Viridiplantae; phylum Streptophyta; class Magnoliopsida; order Malpighiales; family Salicaceae; genus Populus; species Populus tomentosa. The sequence continues at coordinate 44,887,434 of CM031969.1, read as the reverse complement.
ATATATATATATATATATATATATATATATATTTGAAAGAAAAAATTGAATTTGGGGAATAACCCAAAAAAGGGATAAGGAATGAAAAAGTTCTCGACCATGGTGTTAGAGAATCTGTACACCCGATTCCTATCGGGTCCACCAGACAATCCTACCTCTAACCACAAATCCGGATTGATATCCTGGTGGTTTAAAAGATCATCCTCGTATCTCTCTTTCAACCGGATAAGGAATGAAAAATTCTTACCTTAATGACATGCTTAATTTCAAAGTTGAACTAGGTGTGATACCAAAATAAATGAAAAATATTTGTTAAAAAACTCAAAAAAAGAAGAAGAAGAAGAAGAAGAAGAAGAAGAAATTGATTGTGTTGAGAGAAAGGAAGCTTGATTTCTATAAGGATTGAGAGACAAACGAGAAGAGAAGAGAGAAGAACAATATGTAATCGAGAGAAGAATAGAGAATAAAATGAAGCATTGTCTGTTGTGCCTATGAAGCTTTTATATTAGGTATTACGGATGGAATTCCCAACGGCAAATTAAATATTCTGTTGATGATTCTGTCTGTAAAGTCAAATTAAAATTTTCAATTTGCACTAAAAATTTTCAGGAACCCCTCAATTTTTTTAAAAAAATTTTGTTTGTTATTCTTTCGGTAAAATAACAGTCAACAATCAGAAATGCATTAATTACTAGTGCATTGGAATTCCCATCCCGTTAATGATTCCATTGTGAAACCTATAAAAATGTGTACCCCAGTCAGTAAGAGCATTAATTGTTAGTGCCATGGAATTTCCATTCCGTTAGTGAATCCACTGGGAAACCTGAAAAAGCATGTACCTCAGTCAGTAAGAGCTTTAATTGTTAGCACACCAGGAAAGGGAACAATTCTCTTCACCACTGGAATATATCGATGGACACAGCCTATCAGTATACCCGTGTGTAATGAACACCATGAAAACCATAGACTACATTAGAAATACATTTTTCTTATCATTTTGAATCTAGTTTAGTAGAAGTGTGGCACCAAAGCTTAGGAGATTGATATTTTTTAGCCTTTTATTTGTTAAATAAAAATGATTAATTGATGTTGTTGTTACTCATTTTTAGGCTGCATGTACTAATGGAGATGGTGTATATCCCTTTTAAATCAAAGGTAGGAGTTTTAGTTCAGGATTGCTAGGAAATTGACAAAAATAGAGAAGAAAAAAATGTTTTTTGAACCCTGTTTCAGCCGTCTTTTACTCTCTTTATCTTTCCTTTTGCTGCCAAAATTTATAGGATTCTTAGGCTAATTAGGAGTCTTTATAATGCTAAATTCATTCCTTTTTTATCTGGTCGTTAAGATTAGAAAAATTCCTCAGAATTTGTACCGAAAACTGATTCAGCCGTTGTCACAATTATGTTGTAAACCAAATTTGTTTTAATTTTGACCTTGATTTTGACTTGGTTTCTTCCAATATCTAACCATCCCATCTATATTATTTCACTCATGACATCTTAAAGAATTGATTTGCACCTTTAGTGGGTTCTAGGATCCACTTTTCTTAGGTCAGACTTTTAGTCGTATTGGGATGCCATTGTCAATTTTTGAATTGGATCAGTAGACCCATTTCGACCAACCAGATTGCGTCTGGATTCTATCCTTCAAAATGAATTTATCTAACTTTTAATCCTTCATGTAAGTTTTATTCTTGTATGTGTAGATGAATTGGATGATCTGATGATTTGTATGTGTAGTGGGGGGTTAGCTTTTTTGAAAATTTAGAGTAGCCACTAGCTGTTTTAACCATTTGTGTCGATAGGAGAAGGTGCACCTGATATTTTGGGCCTAGTGATTTGGATGATCTAAACTTAAGAGATAAAATAGGCCGAAATGTTTTTTAGAATCTTAAAATACTTTTTTTTACAAAGATAATGAGTGTTTTTGATTTTTATACAAAAGTTGCTATATGAGAGAGGATGCCATAACAATCATCTTCATTGTCATCTGCTAGGCCTATTATAGAACCTGAGCATGATGATCATAGAGAGGAAGCATTGTCTTTGGTGGATTGTAAGAGTTGCTTCATGATTTGGAATTATTCTTCTTCAGATTGTGCTGAGGTAAGAATAGTAGAAGCATCAGATCATCTTGCTAGGAATTTGACTAAGGGTTTGAGTCTATAATCTTAATATTTTGGTGTTTATGTAACCAATCCATAATAGCGGTTTGGAACTTTTGGCTTCTACTGCAAAGGATTCCAACAATTTTAATTTATATCTCCTGATGAGGATGGGATACACATTGTTATAACCTAATTTTGATTGCACGAATAGAAAATGAACCATCAACCTCACCTTATTTCAATAAACTTGAACAAAGTATTTTAAATGTATAAATAATGGTATCGTTGCTCATAGACTCATGAAATCAATCTCTTTGTAAAGACCAAACCATCACATTAGAAGACATCAAAGTTTATTGATCTTAACTTCTTGCGCTTGAAATGAGGAAAGGTCATTTTCACTAATGACAATATCGTCAACATAAGAGCAAATCATCTCTTTTTCAAGAAAAATAACTAGGGAGTTATAAGATTTCAAAAGGCAATTGTTCTAAACTCACATCGAAAATTTTTTTTGTTTTCAATGTTCCTTCACCAAACGAAAAATGAGAGAAATAAGAGAATGATCACTCGAAACCATTATTTGTCTCAACTGCTAACAGAGCATATTTAGAAGCAATGGCTAGTATAAAGGGGGTAAAATTGTATTTAAAAGGAGAATTGATCCCTTCTGGATAAACAAGAAAGAAGAGGAACGTTTCCTACAACAAGATAATTGGGCATTTTGGTTTACAAAAGGCAGATTGATCATTTCAACAAGTGACACCGAGTGCTTTTAACAGTGAGATGGGGAGTAATGGATGATCCTCTCAAATTATTTGAAATGGTAGAAAATCTATAGCAAGCAAGTGGGTCATGATGGACAACATAAAGGTTGAGTTATGTAAACAAATCTAGGAAAAGGCATACATGGGCCAACTCGAGTGGGCTAGAAATCAAATGACAAAGATGACCCAAATTAGAGATAGTAAGTCCTTACCATTCAAGCAACAAAAAAGATTGAGAAGAAATGGGGGTCTATATTTCAAATCAAGTAAAAGATGCATGCATATTGTCGCACGTCAAAATCCGCGCGGCGTCCGCTGGCGATTTTTATTATTATTTGTGTTTTGTTTGGTTCGTTGGAGTCGCCACCTAGTATTATGGTCACTAGGAACCTATGGTCTGCGAGAGTCTGAGTAAGGGACTGGTTGTGCAAGGGGAAGACGCATCACCCCCAGTGCACCCTACCTAAGGTAAGCTGCAATGTTGTTTGATTGCTTTTCTAGGTCGAGTTTCTACTCGCTGGTCTTTTCTAAGGTTCAAGGCAGATCTCTCCTCGTGAGGGAGTCTCTACCTTATTCGGTTAAATCCTAACCATTCTAAAGTCTGAATTTTAAAATTGCTTTTATTTACACCTTGTATCTTTAATACCCGAGGATGTACTTTATTGTGTAATTTTACACCCCACAAATATTAAAGTCTACATCCGGATCCTAGGAAAAAAAGGTTGGAAAAAGGTTTTTGATATTTTGGTCAAATCCTAATAGATGATCATAAACTAGTTATGATATCCATTTTTGGATTTTTTAAAACGTGAGAAAGATGCAATTTTTGTGAAAACATGCTTGGAAAATTCTTTAGGACTTGGCCGTATGCAATAAAATATTTTTTCTTTTTTCTTTTTTCTTTTGAAATATTTCAAAGAAAACCGGGTATTTTAACACCGGACTTGTATCTTACAATGTAAGTATACAACCCAATATTAAGCAAAACTTGGAAAAAAAATATTTTTAAACAATTACAAATTTTTTGAATGATTTTTAAAAAAAATTGAAAATTTTTTTGGGGGCCGGGCGGCTGGGCCCGACCCAAGCAAGTGACTAATTAATTAGCCACTGCATGCAGAACGCATGCAGAAATGAATTCTGCATGCAGCGGCTACGAAGAACAAGGAAGAAAATATGGAGAAGGGAGGAGAGAGTTACCTGGCGTGGAGAGAGTCGGCAGCCTGGCTGGTGGTGCGCGGTGTGACTGGAGGCGGCGAGGCCGGCGGCGTGCACGGGTCCTGGCTGGAAGAAGAAGGAAACAGGCCCTGCAGAGGAGAAGGATAGCTCACGGCTGGAGCTGTTGGTGTGGCCGAGGAGGGAGCTGCTACCCCGGCTGCTGCTGGTAGGAGTGGAAGCCGCTGGAAAGGGTGTTTGCCGCTGTCTGGCTTGGAGAGAGAGCAGAGACAAGGAGGTGCTCTCCGATTTGTTTCTTTTTGCAGTTTGGGGCGACGGCTTCTCCTTGGTTTTGGGTGACCGCTGCAGAGAAGATGACAGCTTCTTTGCCAAAGAGAAGGGAAGGGCAGCAGCTGCCTGGTGCTAGGAGAAGGAAAAAATGAGCGGAACAGGGGGCTGTGGCTTGGTTTTTTGGCTGAGGAGAAGGGGCCAGGAGAGTGACCGAGAAAGAGGGAAATGGAGGGAAATAGAGAAAACTGAGAATAGTAGAGGGAGGGACGTGTGGCTGGATCAGTGGTGGCGGCTAGAGGCCACGACGGAGAGGAAAAAGAGAGGGTTGTTTGCAGGAAAACTGGGCAGGGAAGGCTGGTTTTCGGCCAACTTTGAGTTCCGTTTTCTCCCCCCCCGAGCACGAAATTGGCTCCTATTTATAAGGCTCGAGAGAGGGTAATCTTGTCTTCAACGGGGAAAAATTCTCAGCCCTTGATTCGACTCGAGGAATCCAAGCCGTTGGTTCAAAAAGTGCACCTCGAACTGTCAAATTTGGTCATCCAAGGCTGCAGATTGCCCGAGGGTGCCACTTTGGGCCACTAAACGGAGCCATTTCCAAGTTTGTTGACCTGACCGGACCACTCTACAAGATAAAGCGGTTTCAGGTGGACATGTTGGTGCACGCTTTGTCGGATTTGGGGAACAAACGAGGTAGAAAATGCGCCCGGAAGTATGCCACTCGGGCAGCTTTACGGGGAAGATGATGAACGTAACCCGTGTTTTTTTTTTTTTTTTTTTTTTTTCAATTTAGTCCGCGTTCTTTCAAATTAGTTCAATGGAACCCGTAATTGACCCTAAACCTTTGATTTAATGCAATTTTGGCCCCAAATTTCAATCAATTCACTTGGTAAAAATTAAATTTGGTCTCTTAAAATTCCAATCTTCTTAATTAAGCCTAAATTAGGCTCCCAAACTTAATTTTTCACCAATTAAGCCCCAAATAAAATTAATTTGACCCACTTAAAGTATAATTAAGTCCTTGCACTTAATTAAATCCTTCATTTGGACCTAAATTAATTCTTAAACATAATTAAAAATTCAATATGGCCCATGATTAAATCAAATTGGCCTATTAAAATTTAATTATGTCCTTGGACTTAATTTTTATTCAAATTCGTCCAATAATCATTTAATTTAACCTTGAATTTGCATTGTATTCCTATTTTTTTTTGGCATAATGGGGGACAATTGAATTTTCTCCAAAAATTGCAGCTTGATTTCCCGACCTACCTTCTCCACATTGCCAGCCTTTATTTTATTTTTGATTTTTATTTTAAAAAAAGAAATTGATTTTTTCGGAATAACCCAGAATTGAGTTATGACACATATCTTCCAAACTTTGAGATATTGAACAATGTGTTTTGCAAATATTCATAAGAGAAATCCTCGATGGAATCCCTTAAAAGGAAGGCCATATCAAAATGGCAAAAAACTGAAAATGCTTGTGAAAATTGCTTATTTTTGATAAATTTTTTACTTGCGAAGGCCAGCCATGAACATTAAGCCAACCTAAAAATCTTCGTATTTTTCAATCAAGAAAGTCACCCATCACAATGAGACTCTTTGAGTTTTGGCCTGGGTAAGCCACCCACGATAATTAGGCCACTTGAGAAATCTTCGTATTTTTCCACTTAAGTAGGTCACCTATTACAATGAGACCCCTTCTAAAAAATTCTTGTATTTTTTCATCTATGTAGTTTATCATTACAATGAGACCATCTTTGAAAAATCTTTGTATTTTTTCAAAAAAAAGAGAAAAAGAAAAAGAAAAAGAAATCTCTCTTGTATTTTTTACCATTAAGCAGGTCACTTGGAATAATTAGACCACTTGCGTTCTTATGTGCATTTTATCATCGAGCAGGTCAGCGGGAACAATTAGACCATTTGCAAAATTCTTCGTGTTTTCTCTTCACCATCAGGTAGGTCTCTTGTAACAATTAGACCACTTGCGAGATCCCTTCTATTTTATCATCAAGCATGTGGCTTGGAACAATTAGACTACTCACAAAATTCTTTGCATTTCTTTTTCACCATCGGGCAGGTCACCTAGAATAATTATACCACTTGCAAGATTCCTCAGATTTTATCACCGAGTAGATCATCTGAAACAATTAAACTACTTGCAAGATTCCTTGTATTTTATCATCGGGCAGGTCGTTTGGAATAATTAGACCACTTATGAGTTTCCTTGTATTTTATCATCGAGCAGGTCGTTTGGAACAATTATAGCACTTGCAAGATTCCTCGCATTTTACCATCGGGTAGGTCGTTTGGAACAATTAGACTATTTTTAAAATAAAAAAATCAAAAGAAAGGAAGAGGAAGGGTTTTCACATTTATTTTTCTTTACAAACTTATTATGCAAAGCCAAAAGAAAATGAATCGTCCAAAGCCTTTGCACCGTAAGTATTGTATAGAGGGGGCAACTATTATAACCAAATTTTAACCCATTTGATTTTGATTTAATTTAAGGGTTAAAATTTGAAATTAAAAGATCAGGGGCTTGAATGTAAAATTTCAAAACTTTAAGGAACAAATTGAAAATGGCCATTCCCAGACCAAAGTGACGTAGTTTCCAAGTGCATTCTTCTTCTTCTTCTTCTTCTTATAGAGCTAAAAGTTCGCCTGCAAGGAAGGGAAGGAAAGTGGAAATGACAACATTCTAGTCCTACCAAAACACAAAGATCAATCCCTATCTTCATGAAGATTATAATCAAGTTCAGTAGAAGACTAACACCCCTAAGAAGACTTACCATCTGCCCAGGAAAGAAGAGATGTACTAGGGAACAACCAGTTGTTCTAACCCTATAAAAGGGTAGCGAAAGGCTAGACTAGGGGAGGAGAAAAAATTGTTGTTTGCGAAGGGCATGTTTGGCAAAACACACCCTTATGGCTTTTTCATGTACATTATTCCCCTTCTATTTTCATATCTGGCAAAACGAGCCCCTTTTTTATATATCATAAAATTCCAGAAAAATTTTTGGGGACCTTCGTTGATTTATTTTTGGGCCCCTCGTACTTTGTTTTATTTTTTTTCTTTGTGTTTTGTTTTTTTCACTATATGCTCAATCTATGGACCATTACAATTAAATGCAAATCTATTGTGCATTTTTTTTTATATTTTTGTCTAAAAAGAGTAAATAATATAAAAGGGTAAAAACAAGAAAAAATGCATAGGAAATTTATTCTTCATTATAAATTCAAAAGTTTGCAAACTTATTCATTGGTGCTAAAGTCAGAAATATTGCATTTTTATTGGTTTATACAATATTTACCGATGCGAGAATTTAAAATATTCACAGGTAATGTTTAATGATGCTAATGTTAGAAACAAGATAAAATAGAAAAAAAAAAGAAGAACAAACTCTTAGCGATATTGATCTTTCTACTCAACTCTACCATCTTGAATCTATTTCTCCTATACTTAAACTTTAGTTTCCAGAACTAAATATTTCTAACACTAAGTTCAAACCAGTTCTCCATATTACTGGGTAAGTTAGGAGTGATCAACATACACTCCAACTTGAGAAGGAGTATTGAAGGAAAGAATCCCAAGTAATTAGATGATATACTATAATCAATGGGATTAAATAATTTACCAAAGTTAATCCTAGAATAGCTCCTAGAATAGGGGATTTGATTGTATGTAAACTGTGTATATATATGTCGTGCTTCTTTGCAATATGAAGACACTAAATACATAATACAATAATATTATCATTTTGTTCAGCGTGGACTTTCATGCATTCTCCTTTCTACAACTTGAGTATTTTCTGCATCAACATGTTTTCTCTATCAATTTGATGTTCTCTTTCTATTGCATAATGCATTATGCAGTTTTGGGCATCAACAATGCTGCTAGAGATCTTCAATAAATGTTATTGTATGAGTATGTGAATGTATTTGGGCATTCAAATCTTAAGATGACTGAGACTTGATATCATGCTTTCCTAGCAGAACAATCTCATGTAGAATGGTTTTTTCGAGTAGATTCCTTACTAGAGATTCTAAAAAAAATTAAAATCAAAAGTAAAAAATATATTAAATCAATTTACAAAAGTCGTATATGATATAATCTAACTTTAACTACTTCTTGAAATCTCTTTGTTGTAATCTTAATTATATATGCTTCATATTATATTTTAAATTAAAACATTTGTTATTCTTACCATAACAAATTGTAATGTGGGCAAGACCCAAGTTATTATGCATTGAACTATTCTCCTATAATGCAATCCTTTTATAGGTTGCATAAAAGTTTAATATGGTCCTTAAAATTTTTGTTTTTCATATTTATTTAATCCTATAGTGTTAAATTTTTATAAATCAATCTTAAAACTTTATTTTTATCATATTTTTAGTTATTGAATGTTAAGAGGAGACAGGGAATGTGGTGAGAAAACGGAGAAAAGAGAGGATTTGACTGATCATATTCTAGTCATAAAAGGACCGATTTTAATATCAATAGATTCATCTTGAACATGAGAGTTTCATTAAATGATCTTGTTATTTAACCATTAATGATCTTAAATAAACATTTACTTGATTTAAAAATGAAAAACCAATCTAATCTAAATTAATTATCGAGTCATGATCTACTTTTTTCAGTAAGATAAAGAAAAAAAATTGAAATATAACTCTTTTCGTTAAATGAAATCAATTTACATTAAGAAAAACGAGTTTCATCACCAAAAAATTGCCATTCATTAACTTTATTTCTTCTTTATAGTTTTTCGACAACTCTCTCTTTTTATCTTTTCTCAAATTTAAAAACTAAAATACAAGTAAAATAAAGTTTTGCACCAAAAAGTTATATTTCTAAACTAAAAAATCCTAAAACAAATTGTCAAAATCTCAAGGTGTAGAGGTGCTAACATAATTTGTACCATGGATGAGCATAAAGTTATTGTCAATGTTGCTACAGAGATAAAATTGCTTAGTTCTTTTTTTTATATATATATAGGTTTAGGGATTTCAACCTCTACTCCCTTTTTTATGATGTGATAATCTTGTGGCTATATATCTCATAATGAATTTGGTTTTTCATGCTTGCAAGAAGCATGTTGAAATCAACCTTTACTTTGCCTCCGATGATCAAATCCCAATATGCTTATCAAACCTCTTTTGTTTACTCGTTTTGCTTTCCTTTGTTCCAAAAGGGTGTTGTAACACTAGTAAATATTGTTTTTTGAAATATTTTTTGTTTGAAAATGCATTAAAATAATATATTTTTTATTTTTAAAATTTTATTTTTGGTTTTAACACATCAAAATTATCCAAAAACATATACACAAAAAAATCAAATTAAAGTAAAAAGAATTTTCAAAAAAAATATGCAAAACTCAAATTAAAATGCGGGGCAAACACGCTCTAAACTAATGAGCTCCGTGGATATTAGATGAACCTTTTATAATACCAACGTAATAAGCATACCATTATGTTAACAAAAGAAATATAAATGAATGTAATGTATACAAATGAAGCATAAATTTTTCATCAAATCCATAGGAATTTTAATAATAAACTTATAATTTGCTTTTAAATCATATAAAACCTAATTAGACATCATTTACATATCTTTAATTTGAATACTCTTATTTTCTTGTATGAATCGGGTGACTTTGTATAGTCCAACCTGAACATTTTTAGGTACTTATACTTTTCAATTTTTCCAAGTCATCCAAACACGGATACCCTTTAAGAATCGAGCCTTATTGATCGTTCCCAGGCGTCCCAACACAGACGTTATTAGTTGAAGCTAATCTTGTAATTTATTTCTCGGTAATCCTATCATGGATGTCATTAGCCGAAACTAATCTTATAATTCATATCCCGACAATCCTATTATGGACGCCATTAGCCAAAGGTAATCTTGTTAATATGCTAGACTTTATTTACATTGAACATAACATTATTGTAATTGCATTCATCGGGAAGACTTTAAATTTTATAAGTGTAAAGGGGAGGGAAAATCATGCACTTGCTCCACCTATCCTGTGACCTTCTCCAACATAAGATTTAATCCTGGTCGCTCCTCCTAAATCACAAAGAAGTCTTTGGTTATGATTCCTTCAAGTCAAATGTTATAGGCAATCCATATTCAGTCATTACACATATAATAGTTTGTATGCATGTTTGTTTCCTCATCATAACATACACATATCAAGTATATTTTCATTTTTTTATAAAAATTTAAGGATTTCGACCTCTACTTCTTTTTTTTATGATGTGATAATTTTGGGGATATATATCTCATAATGAATTTGGTTTTTCATGCTTGCATGAAGGATGTTGAAATCGACCTCCACTTTTTCTAATATGGTAACCCACAAAGAGCTCCAAGTTCAGTTCATAGCCTCTGATGATCAAATTTCAAGATGCTCACAAAACCTCTTTTGTTTACACGTTTTGCATTCCTTTGTTGTCAGAGAGTGTTTAGAGTAGTGGTAAATATTATATTTTTCAAGATGTTTTTTATTTAAAAATTAATTAAAATAATTTTTTAAATTTTTTAAAATTAATTTTTGACTTTATCATATCAAAATAATCTAAAAACATAAAAAAATTAATTTAAATTAAAAAAAAATTTCAAAAATATATGCAAGACTCGAATTAAAATGCATGCAAACACCCCCGAAGGTGCCTTTTCCATAATCAACTTGTACTGAGGAATTTAGGTTAGGCCAACTTTAGTAGGTTCATTGAGCCCACATGACCGGCTACCTTAGTTTTCTGTAACATTTTCATATTTTAAAGTAGAAACTATGATTGTTAATACTTGAATTTTTTTTTAAATAATAATAATAATTACTTTTCAAAATACTTTTTGAAAATATATAAAAATAATATTTTTATTTTTAAAATTTATTTTTGATATTAACAAATCAAATTTTTTGTTACGTAACAAATATACTAGCTTATTTTTATTTTTAATAATTTTTTATCTAAAAATCTTAACTGCCTCATTGTTGTATGCCTTATTAATACCAAAATTTAAACATAGAAATCATATTATTTGTTAGAATTAATATATAACTGTATAAGAACATAAATTTTGTATTGAAATATTTAATTCAATTAAAATATGTTTAAAATTTTATTAACTTTATAACTAAAATAAAATTTTGGTTACTATTTTTATTTTTATTTCTTACATGAAACTAATTATTAGGAGTTGTATTAACCTTTCACTTATCTCTAATTAAGAAGAAAAACTAAAAAAATAATATATAATTTCTAAAAAATAATTTTTCCTATTTATAATCATATAAATTGTTTTTATAAGAGTGAAGGGTTTAAAAAATATAATATTGTTCTTTGATCATATAGGGTTGCAATTGGACAAACATTTGAGTATCACAAGCAAAAATAAAATTTGTAAATTTTAAAGTCATAATTGAGATCTGAGTTGAAGAGAAATGAGCTCAAATTAGCTAAAATTGAAAGAAATTGAGGTTCAAAGATGAATTTGGAACAAATAATCAAGTTAGAAAATGAATTAAGAGCTTAATTAAAAAATAAATTGAAATTAGAAGGCAATTTGGCTTAAAAAATGAAGAATTGAAGTACCAAAGCACGGAAATGGATAAAGCAGAGAATTTAGAGGACATATGCTGCAAGGGGTATAATTGAAAGAAAGTAAGAAGAAAAGGATGAAATTGACCTAGTTAAGAAAGATTCATAGACTAATGACTGAAATGCAAAAAACACTTAAATACAGGGACTTATATGAAGATGGACCTGATTTAATTAGAAAAGAAACCCTAAGGCCTAAAACGGCGTTGTTTCAAATTAATTGAAACGATGCATTTTGATTAAAAGAGGGGAGAATAAAAGATGAAGATTCAAAGGAAACAACGTCGTTTTGTTCATCTGCTCTGCGGATTTGTGGGCAAGGAGGACTGATCATCGTGCAATATTAGGGCCTAATTTTGATCCCAGTCGATTCTCTTGGTGGCAAGAAAAAGAGAGAAACATGTTCTATGATATGTTAGCTACAATCATGATACAAGAAATCAGGCTTTAACCCTCAGAATCCATTACAGATTTCTTGCCAAACATGCTCACTCAATCAGCCTCCCTCCAAGACCAGCGGCCATCCTTTCCATTTTGATGCAAGATTTAGCTTTCAAAATCTGATCCTATCTCCAAGAATCAAGCAAAGAGAAATCAATGGTCAGTAACTAAGTTGATTTCCAAGCTTACCACCAAAGATTGGATGCAAATAAAGTCGGTGAATTGTTTTCGTTTATTAAAAGAAAAAACAGAGGAAGCACAAGAGGGGAGGGCAGAAAAGAAGGGGGGAGACTAGAGAAAAATGGGGGGATTGGGGAAGGAAGAGACGGAGACAAAGAGTGGAATAGAAGAGGTTGGTGACAAGAAGAAGTGAAGAAAGACCGAAGCATCGGAATTTTTTCCAGCTGCTACAATTCGTCGTTTAACTTCAGGTCCGTGTAAGCCATTGTACTGCTTTCATTCAGTAAACTTGTAAAACCATTGTTCGTATATGTATTTGTTAGCAGGATGGTAACAATAGGCCTACATCAGTGCCATTATGAACGTTTTGAGAATACTGTAATTTTGCAGACCTTCTTTAGTCGAATGCAAGAACAAGACTCGCTGGTTATATTCATCCATTGAAGCCTTTTTTAAAATGAATTAGAAGTTAGCGTTGAGTGTTACAGGATTTGTAAAGGGAACTTTGAAATTTTAAATTGAAAGAGCTTCTCATCTACGGTGTGATAAGATTAATCAAACGTTTGTTATTGATTCAAGAAAGTAAAAAGAGAGACATCTTAGGCTTGTGTTCATGATCATATTGTTTGTATGACCATGTCCATGCGTGAGGTGGGTAAGAAAACACAGCATCCTATAAAAAGGCTTTTGTTAGTACAGGACTCTTCGGTTTCAAAATGAGCAAAAGATTATTGAAGGAATTTTTGGATGTTAAGTTTCTAGCAAAGTACTAGGGAGCACCTAAAATAACAATAACAATAATAATAATTGTTTGCTGCTGGGGCAATAATAATAATATTGTTTTGCCTCACACAAATGAGTGGTGAATCTTGACTTCATCTTGCATGGAAATTAATAATTTCGTGTTTCTATTTATAAAATTCAATTACTCTTTTCTAGAACAAAAAAATTCTTCCTTGTATAACAAAACCAACTATATATTTATTAATTAAGTTTATATATTGATGTTGCTATCTCATTTATGTTCTGCAAACAAAATAATGGATCAATTCTATTTCTCTTTATGTTCTGCAAACTAAAATTAAGATATTTAAACTCGTGAGCATGTTCTCGGTTGTGTCCATCAACTTTGTTTCTCGTACTATTTTTTTTAAAGTTTATTATAAATTTTATAAAAGAAATTACTCAGTGAACAATATGTAAATGCAAAAATGTAATTGAGACCCAAAAAGGAAAATGTAATTGTATATTTGTCCTCTACTATCTTTAAAAGAAGATATAACACTTGCTATGTTCAAATTAATTTGAACATATGTCATATATGTTTATGAAGTATGGTATGGAGTTTTTGTAAAAATATTTTATAAACTAATTTATCAAAGAAAGTGATTTGAAATTGAATAATGGTTGGATAATGAATCTTACATACTACGAATAAAGTAATTGGCAATGATTCTTGCCAAGGATACACAATAGCTAGTTAGGAATGGTAAACTAATAGTCCGGTTAAGGGTATAGTATAGTTGCAGCAATTTAATTAGAGAGTAAAGTAATGTTTATGAAATTGAATACCAAATGAAAACATGCATCGATGACTTATATATTTATATATATATACACACACACGACTTCTTTTTTGGTTAATTTGACTCGTTTTCTCATTTAGTAACTCTAATTAACCAAATATAAAACCACTTAGAAAAACACTATTCACTATAAAGAAAAATATTGTTCAATAAAAAATCATTCAATTGGCTATTAAAGAAAGTAAGTCTTTTTACAAAATATAGTAGACATTACCAAACTGATTAGGAATAAATAAGTCTTTGTAATATCAACAATAATTCCAAATAAAATTTAATCAATAAAAACAATATTTTTATGTATCAATCAAAACAAAATTAAAAAATATCATAATAATAAAATAAATTCATAAAATATAAAAAAATAATTTAAACATTAATAAAATATGAATGAATAGGCCACAAGAAGTTTAAAAAAGGATGAACTTGTTTTTTTTATAAAAAAAATCCATACCAAGATCATTGAAGTATAGCTTGGTTAAGTTCTTTTATTTAATTTAGTTTGGGTCATATCCAACCGATTCAATTCTATTTTATATTTTTATTATTTTTATTAAAATTGTTTAACAAACTCAAAAAATCATTTTATTTGATTGGTTTAAGCCAACTTTTATAAATATTCTAAAAACATTGTGCTCATTTCTATAAAATGGTCGTCACAATATTTGGACTATTATACCAACAACTAAAATAATACAAATCGTATCTCCCATGATATTTGCAAACACTCCTCCACACAAACACTTATTCAATTATAATTTAGTCGCTATAATTTGATAACAATAATTAATTAATCCCATAGTTTCAATAACTATATGTTTAGTTCTTTTCCAATTAATATGTTTTTTCTTCTTTTTTAAAAAATAGAATAAGGAAAAGAAAAGTATGCAGTTGGAGAAATTTCATTAGGAAGGAAGGCATTTTTTAGAGAAAAATATAATTAATGGAGGACTAAATAATTAATTTTAATAAATTACAGGGCTAAGTTATAATTAAATCTTCATTAACTTATGGGACTTTATTATATGTTTTTTGAAGGAGAATTTGTATATACAACAATCTTTATTATTCCTTCATTAGAATTCAAATCTAGTTTTAAGAATATATAAAGGATTTAATTCTGTGGCTGAAAAAATAGAAGACAATATTCCACATGCAAAAGCTGATAAAATGAAAAAAAAAAAAAAAAAGAAGAGGAGAGAGGTAACAATATTCCCAAAACGGGAATATATATATATATATATATATATATATATAAGAAGAAAAAAAAAAAAAAAACACCATCATATTGAATTGAAAGGTAAAATTGCAAACAAAAAAAAGTTTTATAAAAGGGTAAAGAAAAAAATAAAAAAATCATAAGAATAAAGATCAAACTGAAATCACAAGAATTTATGAATTTGTTTTCTTACATTAAAAAAATCTTAAATCTAGATTAAAAAATTTATGCACACATTAAATTAAATAAATCATGAACCATTATATAAATAAATGAAAAAATAAAGTTATTACTAATAAATAAATGACTCTGGTTATGTTTAATGAATTTATTTACTAAAATTAATTTGTAATAAAAATCAACATAAATATTAAATTTATTGAATAGCATAAAAAGATAAAATAATACTATACAAGGCTACAATTATTCAAAATATTATAAAAAGTAAATACTTAATCTATTGAAATGTATATATATATAAAATATTATAATAAGTTCTTAAAAAACTAAATATACTCAACATAATTAAAAATAATTGAAGGCTAAATAAGAAAAAAAATTCAAAGAAAAGGGGTATTAATGAAAACATCATTTTAAAAAAATATTTTCATATATATATATATATATAATAATAAAAAAAAATAAAGTCATACGTCTGGAAAGTCAAGTCTAGTACTTGGTCCACCATTAAAGACTTGTGTGCAGACTTCCAAGGTCAGGCCATGCACACAAGCATTTAATAGTTTGACAGTCCAATTATGGTAGCCACGTGGGGGATGGACACTAATATGTTAAATCTATATCATTTTTCTTAAATAAATAATAAATATGTTAATTTTGTATTGGATTAAGTTTGGATCCAACCAATATAAAATAAAATAAGAGGTCCAAGTGTATATGAAGCAGATCAACAGGTACGAAACTAAAGCTTCTCCCAATTACCAAATGCCCGCAGCAAGCCACAGCTGCATGTGAGAAGCATATTTGTTAAACCTGTATGCTAGATTGAACAAACAAAACTGAGGGTTCGGAGCTAGAATTGAATTGAATTTTTAATTCAACTACATAAAATATTGATTTATAAAATCAGACTTGGTTAAGTTTTTATTGATTCAGCTGATTTGGTAAAATTTGATCAAAATTAACCAAATTAATATATAAAAAAAAACATTATTATTTTAATAAAAATAATTGATCTGGATTGATTTATGACTCATAGGTTGACCTTGGCCAAGTATCTATGATCTAGTGATACAAATCTTTTTCTAAATTAGCCCTCTAAGGAAACTATTTATTGACCAATGTCCTTTTCCTTATTTTAAATAAAAACTGAATTCATTAAAATATTAATTATTGATTGCTAGCTAAGCCTGTAAAGGTTAGCCTGATAGTTAAGGATACACACCCTTGAATTGATTTCGCTTCCCCATGAAGCCATTAGACTAGTGCATGCACCTGAAAAATTGAAGAAATCTCAAATTTTATTGGTACTGGGTATCAAAATAAAAATATAGTAAATAAAAATAAATAGTAAATAGAAATGGATTAATAAATAGTGGGTTCCATAGTTTGGTTATTTCTTAAAGGGCAAGATCCTCTCTGGGCTTTTACTTAATCAAATCAATTCTCAATGCTATTATTAACTTGTATAATTTAATATTTTTTTTGTGGCTTTACCCATGAATTTCCTAGTAGTTTACAGTAACAGTATTTAATTATGCGGATTAACTGACTTTTTAGTCCATTCTTGCAGCAGTAGATGCATTTATTTTTGGCTTTTTAATTTAAATAACTTCTAAAAAATACTGATATAGAAGGGGAGTCTTTCATTCTATCTTATTTACCGGTACTGATAACAACGGATATTGGAAAAATTCTTTCTTTTGTCCCAACCCACAATCTTATGATTAGCTCTCTTTAGCTTGCAGATGTTGTTGTCTTTAGCCTACTTCATAAGCAAAGCAAGTTTGAAGTAAGGAATGTCTCTTTTTCCTTTATGGGTAAATCATGTTCATTGAGTGTGATATAGGGAAGTGGCAGAGAGCTTCCTTCATTCAACTAATTCTTTTCTCCTTTTCAATTCTTTTCGTTAATGTCCCCTTGTTCATCTTTTTCTTTTTCTTTTTTAAAAAAGGCCTTGAGAGACCATAACTATAGTAACATCACATACATAACTCCTTAGATAAATTATATTTGTGGTTGGAATCGATCGATAGAAGTTATCATGTGTTTGTCCCTACAATGAGGTGAGTGTGTTCCTACTAGTTTTTGTGTTATTTGTTGTTGTCTTTATATTTTGCATATATTATATGTTTCATGATAAATGTTTGCAAGTATCTGATTTCTTAGTGTGATAGTTGATAATGAACTAAGAAAAGCTTTGAAATAACGATTACAATACTAAATCAACCCTTTATAAAATGACAGATTAATTGGCTCAATTTCTTACCTATGAAATAACGATTACAATACTAAATCAACACTTTATAAAATAACGATTACCGATTATCTTCAGAACATGAGTATTCATAAAAGAACTTTCAACTATTTTATAGTGAAACAATTCTCTTGAAGTCTTATATTTCTCTCTCCTACTTGTTGCATCAAGTGAAGTTGATGTGTCGTACTAGAAAAATATTACAAATCCCGAATACTAACTTCTAGGCCTTATTTGAAGGCTTTTTCAAACTCCAATGGATTTAACATTTTCACCTTAAAAAAAACAAGGCTTATGAAATCTTTTATCAAATTTTAATGCGGAAAATTATAACTGTTAACGTAAAGCTGCATATTAGAAAGAAAGAAAAAATCTACTGCTATCAATAAATGACTTTTATACATGACATAGATGGATATCGATGATATTAATTGATTATTGGTATACTTATACCTTGACTATTTGTTTTTTAAGCTGGATTCCATACAGAGCTGAAGTCCTTCTCGTTCTGTTTCTCGCTATATTTTATTGAGCAAACAGTACCTGTGATTTTCGCACATATTTTCAAAAATTAAGGTAATAAAATTCCTATTCTTATTCTCTCAATGCCTGTTTTATTTGAAATTACTCACTCTCACAGTCGACATCCTTATTTCTCTGATATTCAGACGGGAGGAAAATGGCTATTGAAAGTGTTGATGAATCCATTATATCTAAGAAAGCAGGACTCTTGGTGGAACCAGCAATAAGGCAGTTCCGCTACATGTTCCGTTTCAACAATTTTGTTGAAGAATTCAATGAACGAAAGCAGAACCTTGCTTTAGCACTAGATTGTCTGCAAAATGCTGTCGACGTTGCTGAAAGGAATGCTGAAGAAATTGAGAAAGACGTCACCAAATGGCTGGAAGATGCTAATAACGAAATTAATGGTGTGAATCCTTTGGAAAATGAAATAGGAAAAAATGGCAAATGCTTTACTTGGTGTCCAAATTGGATACGACAATTCAAGTTAAGCAAGGAATTGGCAAAGAAGACGGAGACTTTTAGAAATCTTGAATACAATAGCAAAAAGTTTAAAACAGTGTCCCACAAAGCAAACATAGCAGAATCGTCAAAAGAAGCTTTCAAACAGATTATGAAAGCTCTCAAAGATGACAATGTCAATGTGATCGGACTGTGCGGCATGGAAGGGGTGGGTAAAACCACCCTGGTGAAAGAAGTAGGCAGGATAGCCACAGAGTCGCAGCTTTTTGATAAAGTTTTGATGGTTACGGTGTCGCAGAATCCAGATGTCATGGACATTCAGAATAGAATGGCAGATAGTTTAGTTCTGCATTTTGATGTCATGGACTATTCGAGCTTTTTCCTCTTGATTCTGGGTTAAAGTTCTAAGAAGCTACAAGCTTATCTCTTCACTGGGAGTATATATGCAAGGACACATCTTGTCATTCCAAAATCAAATCAAACAGCTTTATCTCGGATTTATTTCTGTAGTCAATATTAGCATTAAATCCTTTAAGATAATACCATAGCTATTTTGTTAATCTATAGTACCTGAGACCGTTGTTATGGACACGGGAATGGTCATCCTGCAGGTTGTATTTTCAGTAGTTCTGGTTTCAGGCTGGCTCTGAGTTTTGATCACTCTGAAGAGGACTTGGCATCAGAGGAGAGACTCTGGGACTTGTACGAGAGAGATGGAGGGGTCAACATGTGAAGATAGTTGGCCAACTTGGCCAACTTGGCCACTTGGCCACTTGGCCAACTTGGCCACTTGGCAACTTGCTCCTTCATGGATGCTTGCCTATAAATAGGCAAGCATCCAAGCATTACACACATAAGAAAGAAGAGAGAAGGAAGAGAGAGTGAAGAGGGAAATCCCACTAAATTGTGAGGTATTTGTGAGAGAGTAAGTGAGGTGTTTTCTCCTAGTAATAGAGAGATTCTTAGTTGTTCTTCTATTATATGAGAGAGGTTGTAATTCCCACATTACTAGTAAAATCCTTTTATACTTGCCCGTGGACGTACCCTAATTGGGTGAACCACGTAAATTCTTGTGTGTCTCATTTCTCATTTAAGCCTTTTATCTTGTCGGGTTTGCATGCCAGTATCCTAACAGTGGTATCAGAGCCTTCTTGGTTGGTGTTGTTAACACACAAAAGTTATTCGTGTATACGACACTATTCACCTATACGGCACTATTCATCCATACGGTACTGTTCACTTACGTTACTGTTGGCGTATATAGAAAATCAGTGCGGTGATTAAATACAGTCTAGGAAGTTCTGTCTAAGGAGATTGAGTTTTAAGCGGGACCGTTTGTGACCCCTCCAATCTTTCCTGGGAACTTACTTAGTGAAGTATTATTCACACGATACTATTTCTATATACGTTACAGAACTGTGAAACGGTGATAGCTGAATAGATCTCGGTGAATACAATGGCAGCAAAGTACGAGATTGAGAGGTTCAAGGGGAGCAATTTCTCACTATGGAAAATGAGAATCAAGGCAATCTTGAGGAAAGACAATTGAACTGCCTGTTGATACCTTCATGTTGACAAAAGTTATCAAATGGGCTGTTTGGATAAGCACTGGAATAATGAATGCAAGACTACAAGAAGTAAATTCATTATCTCAGTTAGCTGTATTGTCATTGAGGATACCGGAGGTTAAATCCATGCCAAGCGATTTTGTTTTTCCCAGGTTGTACAAATATGATATAATATTAGGGAATTATTATTCATCAACAGGGGATCCAGTAGGATACCCAACCTCGACAAGATTATTTTTTGGTGGTATAAGCGCTACATCCTTAAAAGCAAAGACATTTGAGCAGTTGTTTCCTACTGTGTCTCAATTTTTTTTTAAAAGGGTGGAGGATTTAGAAAATATAATACTGTTCTCTGGGCAGCAAAAGGGCTTCTTACAAAGATTAGAATTTGTAGAAGTGGATGGGTGTCAGGATATCTGCACTCTGTTTCCAGAAAAAATTGCTGCAAGCTTTGAAAAATCTAAGGAGTGTCACACTCGACATCCCAGCGGCCCTAAAAATATATTCTTGATTTATTAGAAAAAGAACAGGTTTCTGGCATCTTGTTCTTTTAGGAAAAAATATCTTGTTTAAGGAGTCGCTACCTAGTATTATGATCACTAGGAACCCTAACTGGTCAACAGAGATTCTATGGCTCGGGATTGGTTACGTAAAAGGAAAGATATTATCACCCCTTAAACGTTCTGTCTAATACAGACTGCATTGTTGGTTTTGTCTTAAATTGCTAAATGTTTATTAGTTTATGCTATGATAATTTACTTATAATATTCATAACTCTGGCGTTAGTGAATTTTCAACTACGAATATCTCCAACTCTGACGTTGGTAAATATTATGTAGCTATAGAATAAATTAGATTAATATTTTTTTATTTCTACTCTAGCGATAGTGAATAAATAAATAAAAATGAATTTATTTTTAAGCATGCACATATTTTTTTATTTTTCTAGCTAAATAAAATAAAATACAATGAACAAAAATAATATAAATTTAAACCAATATTTTTATTTCTGACTCTGACGTCAGTGAATAAACCAATAAATTTACATTATTTTTATTCATGCATACACATTTTTTTTATTTTTCTATTTTCTATTTTTTATTTTATTATTTTTTTTGGGCTAGGCCCAACTCAGCCCATACCTAGATTTTCAATCTTTATGCTTTCCAAGTTTGAGTGAAATTGAGGCTCTTCCCCCAATCAATGGAAGTATTTGAAGAGGAAGATAAACCTCCATCTGCTAATATTGAGTTGTCTCTGTCAATCCTACAACTTTGATTTCATATTCCCATGCCCTGTTGCAATGTCTACTTGTATCCTTTTGTTGATAAGTTTTTGGTTGAAGTATTGGGGACAATTCATTCATTCATCTATTTACCAAAAATATACAGTTCCAAAGCGCACAAAATCTCAGATGAGCAATGCCGAAGTCAAGATATAATAATTGCCAATTTAGATGAGCGGGTGGATCATTTGCTTTCTATTGAGCAAACCTTATCATCAGAAAAAGAAAATGCAGAAAGAGAAGCAGAATGTTGGGCTTCTGAAGCTACGCGCTATCATGTACAAGTAGATGATGCCAAGAATTATGCTTTAGGATTAAGAGGCATAGCCCAACAAATAGCAGGCGGTGAGCCAATGACTAGAAATGAATTCCATCGGTTTTTTAGGTTGATCAAAGATGGAATTAATGAGATCTCGGCATATGATGGTCCAAGGCTTTGGAAAGATTGAGTCTGTTGTGATTGTAATATTGTAAAATAATGAAAGAGAATTTCATGAGAAATGCTTATTTTGATTCTGATTTATGGCATCAAATTTCTCCCCTAAATCGGTTCAAGTCTCTGTAGGTTTGGAGTCCTTAGTGAGAACTTTTTTAATAGAATCTGATCTGGTTTGTTCCTCGTCATAAGTTAAAAGAAAATTTGAAACCAATAACAAGCATGCATAAACCATATGGCATTTTGCATCCATTTATGCATTTCATTTAGTTTACTTGCATTCATTCAGGTTGAAATATAGGTCCCCTAAGAGGCCATAAAATTCATTACACTCGACTACGAAGGAAGATAATAGAGAACGAAGGAAGGGCCCACCTAGAGGCTCATTATCAAAGAGAGTTGGAGAACATGAAAAACGATATAGCACGACTTACAAGTCTACTCGAGCAGGCCCTAGTATCCAAGTCTGGGGAAGATACCTCTACTCAATCGGCAGTTGCAACTCCATCTGTATCTATGTCAGCAACTCCTTTTGTATTCACGTCTCAAAATTTAGGGGTTAATCCCTCTTTATTTGAACAACAGTTTACTATCAATGTTCCACCAGCACAAGTGCCAGTTACTGTAAACCTGGCAACTGATGACCCACAAAGGATGAAATTATCTAAAAATGTCGATTATGATAAATTGACCGCTCTGGAAGAAAGATTGAAGGTAGTTGAAGGGGCAGACTTATATGATCTTGTTTATGCTGCAGAAATGTGTTTAGTTTCAAATGTAGTTGTACCCAAAGAATTTAGGGTACCAAAATTCATCAAGTATATTGGAACTGAATGCCCAATACTCATCTTAAATCTTACTGCAATAAGATGGCAGAAGTAGTGAATGATGAGAAACTTCTCATCCATTTCTTTCAAGACAGTCTTTCTGGATCGACATTAAACTGGTAGACAAGGCTGGATAATACTAAGATCAGAAAGTGGAAAGATTTGGTAAAAGCCTTTGTTGAGCAGTATAAATTCAACATGGAGGTAGCCCCGGATAGGTCAAGCTTGTTAGTCATGGAGAAGGGCAGCAAAGAGACTGTAAGAGAATACATTTGAGATGGCGTGAAAAAGCATCTCATGTGCAACCCTCTTTGTTAGAAAAAGAAATGGTCACTCTGTTTTCTAACACTTTTAAATCTCCTTACTTTGAACACCTGGTGGGTAGTTCAGCTCAGCATTTCTATGATGCTGTAACTATTGCTGAGAGAATAGAACAAGCAATAAGAACGGGGAGAATGTCAGAGCCTAGTGAGAAGAAAGCTTTACTGGGAAAAAGAAAGATCCCGATGTGAACAATGTGGAAGGAGTGTATAAGGGTAAGAAAACAAATTACCATCACTATAACTTCCAAATACATACACAGCAAGTTACAAGTGTAAACTCCACTAAACCTTTCCCCACCAACCAACAAAACCAACCAAATGACCAACAAAGTAACCAGATTGTTAATCCTCCAAGAAGGAATTTTCAAAGAACCCAAGAACGATTGCCACCATTACCACTTCCCTTGGGAGAAATGTACTCAAAGTTATTGAGTATTGGGCAAGTAGCCCCTGTTCCCTTAACCCCACTGCAACCTCCATACCCAAATTGGTATAAGCCAGATCTGAAATGTGAGTATCATGCTGGCGTTGCTGGGCATAACATTGAAAGCTGGAATGCATTTAAAAACAAGCTTTTGCAATTGATAAAAGCTGGATGGATAACTTTTGATGATGCACCGAATGTGAAGTCCAACCCTTTGCCCAATCATGCTGCAAGCAGTAGAGGAGTTAATGCTATAGGGATGGAGGGTAAGAAGGAAAGAGTTTTGAAGGTTTCTATGGAAAGACTGTATGGTATGTTAGTACAATCTAGATATTTATCTGAGGTTGAACCATTGATGAATGGAAATAACTACTGTAAGTTTCATGACAAGGTGGGACATCACATTGATAATTGTGAAGAATTTCACCAAGAAGTGAAAAGGATGCTGACTTTTGGCATGTTAAGGATAGGGAGTGAAGAAGAGAGCAGTGAAGTTAGGATGATAGGCCATCAGGAGACAAAAATAGAAGTTTTTAGACTCCAACCAACTATGGGTGGTCCACCAAAACTAATCCTGACTAAGCCTATATGCATAAATAGTGGAAGTTATGGCACAATGCCTTACAATTATGGGTATTCTTTCAACCCTACTCCTATCTTTCACCCTGAAATATGTGGTTTAACTCTAAGTGGTCGGTGTTTTACACCAGAAGAATTAGAGAGGCAGAAGAAAGCTAAAGGAAAAGAAATAGTTGATGCTTTTAAAGGCATAGAAGTGAACAAACCTATAAGTGAAGACGAGTCTAATGAATTTCTAAAGTTGATGAAGCATAGTGAGTATAGTGTGGTATATCAGTTGAAGAAAACTCCTGCTAGAATCTCTTTAATGTCACTTATCTTGAGTTCTGAGTTACACAGTAACGCATTGCAAAAGGTGTTGAATGAAGCATATGTGCCACAGGATATTACTTAAGATACAATGGAACATTTGGTGGGAAGAATTCAAGCCTCCAATTACTTATACTTCACAGAAGATGAACTAGACCCGGAAGGGACTGGGCATAAAAAGCCTTTACACATCACCGTGAAATGTAAGGACTGTTTGATCAGCAAAGTGCTTGTGGATAATGGTTCAACGTTGAATGTGCTACCAAGGCTATACTAGATGAGATGCCAATTGATGCTACTTACATGAGACCAAGCATGATGACAGCTAGAGCGTATGATGGTTCCCCTAGACAGGTGATAGGGACCATTGACATTGAATTGTTTATAGGGCCTCAGATGTTTTTGATAACCTTACAAGTGATGGATATCCATCCTTCGTATAGCATGTTATTAGGAAGGCCATGGATACACGCCGCTGGGGCTGTGACATCATCTCTGCACCAATGTTTGAAGTACATTATCAATGGTACTCTAGTGAAAGTTAAGGCAGAAGAAACCTTGCCCATGATAAGGAATGTGTCGGTCCCTTACATTAAAGCAGAAGATTGCAAAGATGGAAATCTCCACACCTTCGAGATTGTGAACACTGAATGGGTACCAGAGAATACGGTGTTAAGAAGACCAATGATTTCTAATACTGCCAGAATGATAGCTAAGTGCTTTTTGAAACATGGGCTACCATTCTAGAATGATCCAATTGCTGGAAATCTTAAGAGAGTCAACATAATGAAAATTAAGGCTGCTGATAAGAGGTTTGGGCTTGGCTTTAAGCCTAAGAAAGATGATTACCAGAGAGCTACTAGGATTAAGCGAGAAAGAAGGTTGGCCAGAATGGAAGGAAGAAAGCCAGAAGAAGAAGACATTGTAATCCCACCCATCCATGTTTCTTTCCCAAAGTCAGCATATGTGATGAAACCTGAAAACATGACGGAAGTCTTGGGACATAAACTTGCTTTCATGGATATCAACAATGTAGAGGAAGGTGAAGGAAAAGGCTGGAATTCTAATGACAAGCCAAAAACAGCAAAAAAAGATGAACTGTTACTTCAGTTAACTGTCCATTCTCTAGAAGAGACTCCAACCAACGCCTTTGTGCGAAAGCTTTCAGTAGAAGAATTAGAGGTGATAAATATAGGCACCGAGCAAGATAAAAGAGAGCTAAAGATTGGAACTCTGATTACTACAGAAGAAAGATACAATTTAACCTCATTACTACAAGAGTATATGGATGTGTTTGCCTGGTCTTATGCAGATATGCCTGGTTTAGACATTAATATTGTAGTACACAGAGTGCCTTTGATAGAAGGATGTAAACCTGTCAAGTAGAAATTGAGAAGAACTCGCCCGGATATTCTACTTAAGGTCAAGGCAAATATAAAGAAGTAGTGGGATGCTGGTTTTCTAGAAGTCATTAAATACCCTCAATGGGTATCGAACATAGTGGCAGTACCAAAGAAGGATGACAAAATCAGAGTATGTGTGGACTTCAGGGATCTAAACAAAGCTAGTCCAAAGGATAATTTCCCTTTGCCTCACATAGACGTCTTGGTAGACAATGCTGCTAGAAGCTCAACTTATTCCTTCATGGACGGATTCTCTAGGTATAACCAGATTAAAATGGCTAAAGAAGATAAAGAAAAGACCACTTTTGTCACACCATGTTGAACATTTTGCTACAAAGTGATGCCATTCGGGTTAAAGAATGCTGGAGCCACATATCAAAGGGCAATGGTGACACTTTTTCATGATATGATACACAAAGAGATTGAAGTGTATGTGGATGACATGATTGCCAAGTCTACGAATGAAGAAGATCACGTTCAGATTTTAAAAAAATTATTTGATAGACTAAAGAAGTATCAGTTGAAATTGAATCCTGCAAAATGCTTATTTGGGGTGAAGTCTGGAAAGTTGCTAGGGTTTGTGATAAGCAATAAAGGAATAGAGGTCGATCCTGATAAAGTGAAAGCAATTCAGGCTATGACAGCTCCTAAAATCGAAAAAGAAGTAAGAGGTTTCTTGGGACGTTTGAATTACATTGCACGATTCATATCTCAGTTAATAGCAACATGTTAGGCAATTTTCTGATTGCTTCGAAAAAAGAATCCTGGTACTTGGGACAAAGATTGTCAAGAAGCTTTTGATAAAATAAAGCAATACTTACAGAATCCACCTTTGTTAGTGCCACCTGTGCCTGGAAGACCTTTGATCCTGTATTTGATAGTAACTGAGGAAGCAATGGGTTGTGTGTTGGGACAACATGATGAGTCTGGAGGAAAGGAGCAAGCTATCTATTATCTGAGTAAGAAGTTTACCGATTGTGAATCTAGATATACTATGATTGAGAAGCTATGTTGTGCTCTTGTATGGAGCATGAAGCGTCTTCGACAATATTTGTATTATACCACCTGGTTGATCTCAAAAATGGATCCTCTTAAATACATCTTTGAGAAACCTTAATTGTCAAGCCGAATAGCAAGATGGCAAGTAATGTTGGCCGAGTATGACATTGTATACAAGACAAGAAAATCCGTAAAAGGAAGTGTAATTGCTGATCATTTAGCAGATAATGCTATCAAAGATTATGAGCCATTAAAATTTGACTTCCCGGATGAGGATGTGTTGATAGTAGAAGAAGACAAAGAGAAGAATGATTGGTGGATTATGTATTTTGATGGGGCAGTGAATGTATCTGGCAATGGAGCAGAAGCTGTTATAATCTCACCTGACTAGAAGCAATATCCTATCTCAATCAAACTACAACTTGAATGTACCAACAATACTGCTGAATATGAGTCTTGTATCCTTGGGTTAGAAGCTGCTTTAGAGATGAAAATAAAGAAGCTTGATGTCTATAGGGATTCAATGTTAATAATCTGTCAAGTGAAAGGCGAATGGCAGACCAAAGAAGAAAAATTGATCCCATATCAACAATATCTCTCAAAACTGACTGAGGCTTTGATGAGATAGATTTTACCCATATGGGAAGAGACAAAAACTAGTTTGCTGATGCTTTAGCAACCTTAGCTTCTATGGCCAAAATTGATTACGGAATCAGGGTACAACCAATCCACATTGAGATTAAAAATTTTCCAGCTCATTTTTGTTCACTTGAAGGAGAAATAGATGGGAACCCATGGTTTTATGACATCAAGAGGTTTATCCAATATCAAGAATATCCCTTGGAGGCATCCAAAGCAAATATGAAGACCTTGAGAAGGTTAGCCATGGAATTTTACCTGGATGGAGAAATTCTATATGAAAGATCATTCAATGGAACTTTACTAAGATGTCTAGACAAAATTAAAGCTAAGGTAGCATTGCAAGAGATTCATGAAGGAATTTGTGCAACTCATGCAAGTGGGCACATGATGGCTAGACAAATGCAACGATCTGGGTACTTCTGGATGACCATGGAGAAAGATTGCATCGATTATGTCAGAAAATGCCATAAATGTCAAGTGTACAGTGATAAGATAAATGCACCTCCAGCTCCTCTGTTTAATATGACATCACCATGGCCATTTGCAATGTGGGGAATAGATGTGGTTGGGCCAATCAACCCAAAGGCCAGCAATAGGCATCAATTTATTTTAGTAGCCATTGATTACTTCACGAAGTGGGTGGAGGCCAGCTCTTATGCTCATGTAACTCAAAAAGTGGTCAAGTGCTTTATTGAGAAAGATTTGATATG
The DNA here is from genome assembly GCA_018804465.1 of Populus tomentosa. NCBI lineage: Eukaryota > Viridiplantae > Streptophyta > Magnoliopsida > Malpighiales > Salicaceae > Populus > Populus tomentosa. The sequence continues at coordinate 44,859,151 of CM031969.1, read as the reverse complement.
TCGGTACGGTTCACCTGAGAAGATAGTGACCGACAACGCCCAAAATTTTAATGGAAAAATAATCACAAAATTATGTTTAAAGTGGAAAATTAAACATTCAAACTCATCTCCTTACAGACCAAAGATGAATGGTAATGTCGAAGCTGCAAACAAGAATATCAAGAAGATTATCTAGAAGATGGTAGTCACTTATAAGGATTGGCATGAGATGCTTTCTTTTGCTATGCATGCATATCATACAGCAGTAAGGACATCCACTGGAGCTACACCTTACTCATTAGTATTTGGGATGGAGGCAGTGATGCCTTTGGAAGTGGAAATTCCCTCTTTGAGAGTACTAATAGAATCTGAACTAGAAGAAGCTGAATGGGCTAAAGTGAGATATGAACAACTAAACATGATAAGTGAGAAGAGGTTGGCTGCAATTTCCATCACCAGCTGTACCAAAGAAGGATGGCCAAAGCATATGACCGGAACATTTGACCAAGAGAATTCAAAAAAGGGGATCTTGTACTAAGAAAAATCTTACCATTACCAAGTGAAGACCGAAGCAAGTGGGCACCAAACTATGAAGTCCCGTATGTAGTGAAGAAAGCATTCTCCGGAGGGGCTTTGTTGTTAACTAGGATGGATGGAGATGATTTACCTAGGCCTGTGAACTCTGATTCTGTGAAAAAGTATTATGTATGATGTGTTTCATCCAATCAAATCAATGAAGCTTTGGCCAGGAAATTCTCTTTGCATATACCTCACCAAAAAAGCCCATGCATGATCTCAATGGCTCAACAATTTGATCTTTCAAACTTTTTTTACGAGAGTCCATTCTTCTTAAATGAGGTTTTAAGAGAACTGATATTTGTTTGTGATTTCAATGAAATAAATCAATGATTTGTTTGGAATAATGTTCAGAGCAATTCCCTTGTAAGAGATGACCAAATAAGTAAAAAAAAATGCAATCGGAATAACTATCACCCAAATTATATCTTGGATCCACATTTTATCAGCATGAATAATGGTTGGTAGTACATTAGTTTGTCATGGACTCGCAAAACGTGGCATCTTACAAATCCAAAGCATTACATTGGATATGGACAAAGTTTATTGGTTTAAACTGATCTTACTTGAAATGAGGAAAAGCCATCTTTGATATTCCTTTCACTTTCTTTAAAATTATCCTTTGCAGTCCCAATTTGAGCCGAGTCTATTTAAAGCTTTTTCTTTCACAAGAACTTTAACTAAGATCACACCCTACACTAGGGGGCAAAAAGAGAAATATGATTAAGAAAATTGTCTTAAAGGCATGTGAGCTTATAAAGAAAGTCTGACAACAAAGAATTCAATAAAATTCCAAACAATTGAGAGAATTCCTAACAAATATAGGAATAATAAAAAAAAATACAGAAGTTCCTCATTTGGAATATTTAGCATCATTTTTGTTGTCAAGGTAGCAAAAGAAAATGCCAAGACAAGATAATAGTGATCTATAGTTTATAAGCCCTTAAACACTTTTTTGAGCTTATAGAATACTCTTTCTTTTATAGCCTTGAGCCATAAAATACATTACGTACCTTTGAAGTCCTTTCTAATCAAGTAAGCAACCTGGATCAATAAACGACGTTCTCAAAATATAAGAGACTTTTCCATAAAGAGTCATGGCGTTGCAAATAATTACTCATTATTATTCATGCTGTTAAAAAAAGTGTTTCTAAAGATAAAAAGCAAATTGTTTATTTTCTCTGAAAATACCTTCAGGCAATCGCTTGAACACTTTGAAAACCAAAGCAGAAGGTCATCTCATCACTTACCTTCATCTAAGATTACTTTTACTAGGAGATTTGGCACAAAGCCCCAGAGTTGCCTGAACATTGTTATAAACAGACATTGAGAGTTTCAATTTTCGAGAACAAAACAGATCTTTTGAAAAATCATTTTTGAAAAAAGGATTTCTTTGTAAGAAAAATGAATATATGGCACACTACGAGGCACCATTAGAAAATCAGAGATTCTAATGGCAACAAGAGCAGAGGAAATGAAATGAGGCAGTTAATTCTCCTAGGGGGCAGAGAAGCATTTACTAGATCCTTAACGGCAAAGAAATTTGCTTCCCCAGTGGAAAATACACATGATAAAATTGTGGACTTCCTCTAGCATGAGGACTAAAATAGTATGATTTGCAGTATCTATGAAAGGAGATTGTTGACTCTCACAGTATGATCAGTTAGACAATGTCGGGCTAGGGAGAAGTTAATTCTCTTAGTGAAGTTACCAATAGAGAAAATTGTAGTGACTGTTGGGAAACTCAAACAAAGCGTATCTTAGAAGAATGAACAACATGGGTCGGCTTGAGTAGACTTGAAGTACGCGTAAATCAAAAGAGCTCACTCAAAGTCAAAACCCTCAAACAAGATGAACAGGGATCTATATTTCAAAAACAGGTAAGATGCATTGCATATCATCTCACTTCACAAGTATCGCATATTTGTTTTGCAGATATATCACGAAACAAAACTCCTCACGGGATCCAACAAGACTTAGATGAAATGAAGTTCTTTTAAATCATATCAAATATAGCAATTCCACAAAAGCAAAATTCATGAATGAAGACGAGAAAGATGGATTTTTATTCATGGGCATAATGGTTTACAAGTACAAATGTTAAACACTGCAAGGACAATTAGGGATATTTTCATCTCGATGATGATCCATCATTACTCGAAATTCCTCAAATTGGTTAATTATACGCTCCATCTGTTCCTCGAACTTGAGGTGTCATGTGTTAACATAGTCCCTCCAAAAGTCAACGCGTGCATTGAGCTCTTGGTTTCTCCTCTCCAATTCATTTATGTGACGTCTCTCATCACAGAGTCTTTTCCTTAAATTCTCAATCTAATTATGGAGCTCAGGAATTTGAGTATTCAACTCAAGTCTTCTGGCATGAAGACGCTCCGCAAGGTTCACCAAAGATGAAGTAGCTCTGATACTGAGAGCAAGTGACTGATTCACTGCTTCAATATCGGTCCTCGCTACCAGCATTATTTCATCACGAGGAAGGATCATGTCTCTAGCCACGGCTACAACAGTATCTTCATTGTCCATTACAGTATCCTCTATTGTAACTGGACGACCATTCACTTCAAAAGTAGTACGCCAAACTACAGGCTCTGCCTCAGGAACAAGATTTGGATTAGCATTGGAAGAAGACGAAGACATGGTTAAAACTTCAAAAGTTGAGAACTTTGAAAGTATTGAAAATGCGAGAAGTTGATGATTTCTTTGGCCCAATACTGCGTGATTTATAATGAATTTGCTCCTGCCATCATTTTCAATAGAAGATCAGATCTTAGCCGTAGATACAAAACTTCCTTGGAAAGCTTTCCTCATCTTTTGGGATCCATTTACAAATCAAATCCCAATCGTACATACAAGACTTTCTTGAGAAGCTTTCCTGATCCATTTACAAATCAAATCCCAATCGTACATACAGGACTTTCTTGAGAAGCTTTCATCATCTCTGAGATTGATTTAAAATTAGATCTCAACCATACAGGTATGACTTCCTTTAGAAACTTTCATCAACCCTGAAGCTCATTGCTAAAATCATTTTCATGTATTTCACAAAACCTATATTGAAATCACTTTCAAGTATTTCACTATCGGGTAGGTCGCCTGAAACAATTAGACCACTTGCGATTTTCTTCGTATTTTATCATCGGGCAGGTTGCCTGGAACAATTAGACCACTTGCGAGTTTTCTTGCATTTTATCATCGGGGTAGTCACTCAGAAAATAAAACCAATGTTGAAATCACTTTCATGTATTTCACAGACGGGTCAGTTCACTAAACCATTGTTGAAATCACTTTCATGTATTTCACAAAATCAATATTGAAAACACTTTCATGTTTTTCACTTGGGCAGGTCGCTCATAAGAATTAGACCAACTGAAAAATCAGTGTATTTTTCAACACCGCCATCGTTTTTCTTTACAAAACTTACTATGCAAAGTCAAAAGAAAATGAATTTTCCAATGCCTTTGCACCGTAAGCATTGTAAAGAGGGGGCAACTATTGTAACCCAATTTTGGATTCACCAAGATTTTCTTGAATGTTATTTTATTTCTATTATTATTTATAAAAATCCAAAAAAATTAAGAAAAAGTTTAAAATTCAAAATATATTTTTCTCGAGTCAACCGCATCTTTCCATCGAAACCAAGTCCACCAAGTCAAACCATGTTGACCAGGGTAAAAAATGAGTTTCGGGCCAAAACTGTCATTTTCGACCAAAACTGAGTTCACCGGGTCAATACGGGTCAAACCATGTCAACCAGGGTAAAAATGAGTTTCGGGTCACAACCGTCATTTTCAACCAAAACCCGGTTTACCGGGTCAATATGGTTCAAACCATGTCGACTAGGCTAAAAAATGAGTTTCGGGCTGTTTCGTGTCAAAAACCGTCATTTTCGACCAAAATCCGGTTTACCGGTTTGATACCCATCAAATGTTTTTTTGATATTCCATTTCTTTTTTTTTTTGCGGTTGAAACGGGCTTTTTTCTAATACTGATTTGAAATTTTGATTTTACCTATATAAATATTTATTATTATATATAATAAAATAAAATCAATAATACAAAAATTTGTCAGCGGAGTAGTTGTATTATAGATGGAGCAGTTGTGTTGATATAATTTTTTATTTAAGGTAGATGCAAGCTAGATGCGTGTTGTCCCCTCCTCATTGGCTATAAATAGCCATGAGAGTAGAGGGGAAGAAAAAAAAATAAGCTGAAAGAATTGCCACTATTCATATGTTTTTTAGTTTTTCTTCACGAGAGTAAGATATTGTTTTTTTAAAAAAACAATTTGAAAAATACCAAACATATCCCAACACATCTCAGCCCTTGAAATAATCTAAGATTTGATCCCGTTGCGCCATGTCATCTGGTGTACCGAGCTTTCGGTGCACCGCGCCACACCAGATCAAACCTCTGCTCATCCGGACCGTACGATCAACCTGCAGATTGAGCCAATCACAGCCGCACGATCTTTTCATCAGAGATCCAACGGCTCGCTGGCTTCAGCTGCACCGGTGTGCCGTACACGCGTTCTCACCGTAGCACAATCTCAGAGCCTCTCTCTTCTCTAGTCGATGACTCTCTCTCTCTGTTCCGATCTCCCATCTCCGGCCGTCTCAAGCCTCCAAACCACCACAGAAAGGTCGCCAACCTCCTAAACAGCAAAACCCCGGCCTTTTTCAACGTTTTCTTCGCCTCATCTGGCCGGAAAAAGGCCGCGATCGTTGCCGGCCACCGAAGCTTCAAGTCGTCGATTCTCCCTCGTTAGCAATCAACGGCCGTCAAGACCACCACCATCAGAATCCTCGACCTCAAATCTACCAGGATCGACCATCGATTGGCCAGAAATCTTGCTGAAAAATTTCACCGCTGTCAACAGTAACCGCGCGTGAGCCACATGTGCTCCATTGGCATTTTTGTAATTTTTCAAGAAATCCGATGGTATTTCAATCTTTTACCTATACCGTGGCACTAGGTGATTTTTTTTTAGATTTCTAACATTTTTTTTTATTTTGTATATAAATTTTCTTACATGTAAAAAACAAAAATAAAAAAAAATAAATATAAAAAACGATGCGGGTCCAATAGTTATCTTATCATATTATCGGTCGTGGGCGCAAAGCCCAACTTCTCAAGAATAATTATACCTATTTCTTAATGATATCAAAATATTTGTTTTTAGAAAAAAATATTGTTTGTCGACACGTCTCCTTTTATAGAAAAGGACCGATGTCAAAAAAAAGTTTAAATACCAAACAAATATGGATTATGTCCATCATTTTCTTTTGGTAACTCAGACGTAAATCTCCTTTTTAGGGTTAAACGTCGATATTTTAGACAAGTCTCCTATTTTTAGGGACTGATGTCATTTTTAACGTGTCTCCTATTTTTAGGGACTGACGTTAACCATTTTTAAAAAATTACAAATAAGCTCAAAATATAATAGCATTTGAATCAAATAAAAAACACACAAGTAAGGGTAACCTTTCTTTTGAAAGGATGTTTTAAGGGTGGTGTCTACCTTCCCTTAATCAGAACTAACTCAGTACCCGAATCTTGGGGACCAGTGTCTAATTTGGGATTTCTAGTTCCCTCATATTACTAGATGGCGACTCCAATAAAATCTTCATTTTCCCCAATCAAAATTTTTTTTTGTTAAATAAACAAAAAAAAGCGGAACCGTCACCCGACGTCGTGTATCGACAATTCACATACTAAGTTGTGAATTCTCAATGAAAGACTTAGGAGCTGTGCATCATTTCTTAGGCGTTGAAATTTCTACCACAGCAGATGGACTACATTTGTCTCAGTCACATTATGCAATTACCATCCTTGACCGCTCCAGTATGCTTCATTGCAAACCCATGAGCATGCCTTTGGAAGCCAAATTCAAAATATATGCAAATACATCCTCCATTACTGATCCCAGTCAATTTTGTAGGATTGTTGGTGCTCTCCAATACCTCACCCTCACTCGACCTGATCTATCCTACAGTGTCAACTATGTTTCATAATTCATGCACAATCCTACAGTTGCCCACTTGAAACTGGTTTAGCGCATCCTTTGATACCTCAAAGGAACAATAGCTATTGTTCTACGTCTCTCATCCAATACAACACTTGACTTGCATGCCTTCTCTGATGCGGATTGAGTAGGCTGCCCTACAACACGGAGATCTACCACTGATTACTGCACTTTTCTTGGCACCAATATCATTTCATGGTGTGCAAAAAAACAACACACAATCTCACGATCCAGTAGTGAAGCTGAATATCGAGCTATGGCTAATACTATTGCTGAACTTACGTGGCTCACATACATCCTCACAGATCTTTGCATATCTCTATCACATCCACCACTTCTCTACTGCGATAATATCAGTGCTCTATACATGATCATTAATCCTGTCTTTCATGCTCAGAGTAAACACACTGAGTTGGATTACCATTTCGTACGCGAACAAGTTGCACTTGGATTACTTGTCACTAAACATGTTTCCTCGCTAACCAGGTTGCTGATATATTTACAAAACCAGTGCCCAAGGCTGCCCTATCTTACTTTCACAACAAACTGTGCCTTCAACCTCGACTCAGTTTGCGGGGGGATATTAGCAACTTACAGTCCCCTATTAGCAATAATCGTGTGAGTCTATCCCATAAATCATGGAGTGATAAGGAAGAATTATGGAGTAATAAGGATGATTATACTCACAGACATATCAAAGGAAATATGGTTGGTGATAAGGACTTCCTAGGAGTAACAAATTCCTACGTAAATGGTAGTTCAACAAATAAAGGAAACTCCAGCAAGATGATAGCTACACTTGATAATCCTATCAATATTTAGCTGCTGAAATCATGGAGATAGAATAACAATCTTTTCTTTCCTTATTTCGTGCAACAACCAAGAATGTATAAGTTTATATATAGCTTCTTTGTCAATGCAGAGAAGTATTGTGTGTGCGATAATATACAGACTTTCTTCTATAGAAATTCTATTTTTCCTCTTTTATGTCTCTTTTAATTACTTTCGAAACAGTGAAAGCAAAAGCATTAGTAGGACAAAGTAAGTTTGTCATCTAATTTCTCACCGGTAGTGATCACAGATATTAGAAAAATTCTTATTTTTTGTCCCAACTCACAATCTTATGATTATCCCTCTTTAGCTTGCAGATGTTGTTGTCCTTAGCCTCTATCATAAGTAAAGCAAACTTGAAGTAAGGAATGTCTCCTTTTCCTTTATTGGGTAAATCATGTTCATTGAGTCTGATATGTGGCATAAATGGCAGAGAGCTTCCTTCATTCAACTAATTATTTTCTCCTTTTCAATTCTTTTCGTTAATGTCCCCTTGAGAGAGCATACCTATAGTAAGATCACATACATAACTCCTTGGATAAATTATATTTGTGGTTGGAATCGATCGATAGATCAAAGATGTTATCAAGTGTGTGAGTGTCGACCAAGTGATCGTGCATGAACCTTCCATTCATAATCATTCGCTTTTCTCTACTATAAGGTGAGTGTGTTTCTACTAATTCTTGTGTTATTTGTTGTTGTCTTTATATTTTGCATTCATTAATTGTAATTTATCCGTGTGATAATTTATAATGAACTAACAAAAGCTTTGAGATAATGACTAAATCAACACTTTATTCATATTAAATAACAAAGATTAATTGACCTAATTTTTTAATAAAAGTGTTCATAAAAGAACCTTCAGCCATTTTACAGTGAAACAATTTCCTAGAAGTCTTATATTTCTCTACCCTACTTGTTGCATCAAGTGATTTTTTAAGATGCATAATTATAATATAAATATTTATATTCTCATGTTATTTTGTTATTTTTGAATTTCATGTGTCATGCTGGCTCAACTTTTTTTTATTAGCATTGTCATTAGAAATACAACAATTTCGTCAATAGGTGACTGAGACTTGATGCTGTAATATTTGTTTAGAAGAACAATTTCATGTTTTCCTAGCAGAATCCCTTGCTGAATGGCTCATCCCTTGTTCAATGGTCTTTTTAAGCAGATACCTTGCTAGCTATTGCTAAACAGAAAACACGCTGAGAAATTACCTTGCTAGCTATTTAAAAGAAATGCAACCATCAATAAAAATTCTTTTAAAATAATCATAACTTTCGGCCTTGCTTCCAACCTGAGCTAAAACGGAGACTCGAATCTTTCGATATCTTCATCAACAAACTGATCATGGAAGACCACCATACCATGGTGCATGTATCTTGTACCACCATATCAAAAGATGAGACATTGCTTCTTTTTGTTGTCTTTTAAAAAGTCTAATGCTCCCCTAATTTCCTCACCCAAGGCATAAGATTTTAAAAAGAAAGGAAAAGAAAAACTGTCCCCCCAAGCACCATCCCGTTTGCAATCCAATATTACAAAGAAGTGGAAAGTAATAGGAAGGAAATGATTATGTTTATGTCTCTTTTACTTTCGAAACAATGAAAGCAAAAGCATTAGTAGGACAAAGTAAGTTTGTCATCTAATTTCTCACCATAACCTTCACATTTCATCTTTCAGCCGTTTCTTTTCACACAAACTATCTCCAGACCGGTTGTTGATTTTGGATTGTTTCCCAATTGAGGACGAAAGACTACGGGAAAGAGGAGATTGGTTGTGGTGGGGATTGAAGCTGTGATTTGGGATCGGTTCAGGATCTTCTGCTGATAGGTTTATCCAGCAGACTTCAAGAGGTAAGAACCTGCTCTTATATCATGTAAAGAAAAGGAACAGATCAAAGTTGCTAAACATGAAAAGAGAAAAAGAGCTAAAGCTGCATAAATTAGCAGCTTAATAAAAAGAAAACAATTTTATTGTGATGATTTGAAAATAAAAGAGAGTAGAAAAAGACAACAAAACCCTTTGAGGCTTAAAAGTAGATATAAATGAATGAATGGTAATGTAGTAATTGAACAAAGAGTTGATAAATATATATATAGAAAAAAAAAAAAAAGAGAGATCTGAATTCTTAGAGAGAAAACCATGAGAGTGAAAGAAGAAAAAGAGGAAAGAGGAAAAGAAGAAAAATAGGAAAGAGGAAAAGATAAAGAAAGGAGAAGAGAGTTAGAGAAAATAAGTTAAGAGGTAAGATTTACGCTTTGATGTGTATAAATATATTTTTTTTAGCTTTAATTTTCTGTTTTGTTGAATATTAAGATTTTAAAAATTATGTTTTGGGCTTGATTGATGAATTGAGTTGATTATTATAAGTAATGAGTTATTTAGTTGATTTTATGTAAAAATAATGATTTTGAGTTGTGGTTTGTTTAAATGGTGAATTTGAGTTAAAAATCTTGATATAACAGTAGGTGATTTGTGAAAATTTTGGGTTTGAGGTTGAAGATGATGAAATTTCAGTTTGGCCCCTCTATTTGTGAAAATTTCAGTTTAGTCCCTAAACTTTAAAAAAATTACAAATTGATCCCTGTAGCATAATCCAAGATTCTGGACAAAATGTAATGTTGAGAAATTATAGGGGCATGTTAATTAGTAGCTCAAAAAGATAGGGACTAAAATGAACTTTGTAAACAATTATACAGTGTCACCACATATTTTTGCCGAGTTTTTCACTTCAATCCTTAATCTTTTAATTCAACCATCATTCTTCAAAACAAATATGCATTGAGCTTTAATTTGGACTTAAAAGATTCAATTATGCCAAAAAATAAAATTCAAATACCAAATTAATTTTTTTAAAAAAATTCACTATTAATATTCACATTCACAGTGAAATAAATCTGGTGAATAGTAATAAACAAAAAACTCCTTTCTCTTTTAATTTATACTATAATTTAGTATTGTGAAACATACTTTTTTAAAATAATTTTTTTATTTAAAATCATATTAAATATATATATATAGCAAGAAATATTTAAAAATATATTAATTTAATATTTTTATAAATTCAATATAATTATAAAAACCACTCTGACACAGTAAAAAAACAAATAGCCTCCTTTACATACTAATTTTCATCTCCTATTTTCTACAATAGTGGCCCCCTCCGTGACCTTAGTTTCTTCCTTCTTATCCCATTCTTTTCTTTCTCCTTTTATCATGCCGTGATTTTAAGGTTTTTATTTAAAGTGCTTGAATAAGTATTTTTTTTAATATTTTTTATTTAAAAATATATTAAAATAATAATTTTTTATTTTTTAAAAAAATATTTTTAATAGTAATATAAAAATAAAAAATTATTTCAGAATAAAAAAATTATTTTAGTTTTTAAAATACTATAAAAAATAAAAAACAAACACGCTTTTTCTCTCCTTATTCGCTGCCGTGACAAAAACCAACAATGCAGCCTACCTCTGGTATGATATTTAAGGGGTGATAATATGTTTCCTTTTACGTAACTAGTTTCATACCATAGGATCTTTATTGACCAATTATGGTTCATAGTGATCATAATATTAGGTGACAACTCCTTAAGCAAGATCTTCCCTATCTAAGAAAAAGATGCTAGAAATTTTTTCTTTTGAGTAAAATGTTTTAAGGCTGCTGCAATGTCTGGAGTGACAATCTTCATACATGTTAGAGAAATAAATATTGTGCTTAATGTAATGAAAAATTGCTCCTTTTATTGAAGAGTTGGATACATTGGAGGGGATATCAAAGTGAGTTTATATGTAAAAGGGACCTCAATAAATCCATTTAAAATCTTAGATAAATATTTAATTGATTTAAAGATAAAAAATCAACTTGAATCTAAATTAATTATTGTTGTAACCCATTTTTGGGTCCCCATAAAAAAATAAAATAAATAGCCAAAGGAGGTTATAAAAATAACAGGAGGCAGAAGCGCTCAGAAAATGGTCAGAAAAATTGGTCAAGGAGGTTAAAAATACAAAGATGGATTTTTTGACAGTATATTCTGGAAGCATGAGAGCCCTGTTGGGAAGGAAATTTTAAATTTTGAGGAGAAAAACCCAAATTTTGATGTTTATGGACTTAATTGGATTTTAAATTGAATTTATAGAGGTTTTTATTGCAAGAAAAATTGATTTTTAAGTCAATTTGGGCTTTAATTAGTAGAAATTTAAGTTATGGGGCCAAAATATATTTTTTAGGAATTTATTAGGTCAAATCAGGGGCTTAATTGCATAAATATTGAAGTTTAAGGGCCAATTAGAAACTTAATTGAGAAAATCCGAAACCAGGGACCAAATTGGGAGAGGCGCGTAAATGGAGGAGCTGCAATTATTCGGTTCAGGGGCCTAATTGAAGAAACTGAAAGTTTATTGATCAATTGAGGGCTCAATTGCACAAATCAGAGGCCAAGGACTGAAGTGAAAAGCGCGGCCAACTATAGGGGCGGTGACCGAAATCGGCAGGGATGCAATTGAAAGGAAAAAAGATGATTAAGGGTTGATTTGAAAATGGGCGCGTTCTGGCGCCACATTTAAATGAAACGGCGCGTTTTCTTCAAAATGACGTCGTTTCATACTTAAAAAAAAATGAAAGGCTGAACGGTGTCATTTTGAACGGCACTGTTCCCCTTTCTTCTTCCCCCTCGAACATGCAGCGGGGAAGAAGGAAAAATAATGCATTGTTTAATTTCGCCGGTCCCTCTAGCCCACCGACCAACTGAGGCCCCACGCCGTTGGACCACCGACCGAAGACACTGGCCGACCACCCGCCGCGCTGCCAAAACCGAGGGAGGCCCGCCTGGACAGCCACGCCCCGACTAGTCGCGGCGTGACCCGCTCCCTGGCTCCACAGTGAAAAGCCACGCTCACTGACTATCTGGGCCAAGTCCGGCCCAGATGGGAAATGTGAGATTTTATTGGGCCGAGATCGGCCCAATCCATTCTGGGCCGAAATCGACCCAATTCCTGCTGGGCTGAGCCTGACCCATTTATTTGGGCCGGCCCAGCCCACATTATATATTATATTATATATGTGTGTATATATATTATAAAATAAAATAAAAATATTCTGAAAAATCTTTAAAAAATATTGTTGATTTTCCTGCATATTTTTGTCAAAATGGCTTAATATTTGTTTGTATTTTTCTACCGTAAGGATACAAATCCAGTATTAAAATACCCGGTTTTCGTCAAAACATCAAAATAATAATAATAAAAAAAATGTTTTGCTTTCAAAAAAATTTCCAAAAAGTAAAAAAAAACATTGTTGATTTTTCCTGCATATTTTCATTAAAGTGGATTAATATTGAGTTATATTTTTATACCGTAAAGATACAAATTCAATATTAAAATACCCGGTTTCGTAAAAAAAAAAAAATGTTTATATCAAAAAATGTTTTCTTGCGTGTTGCATACGGCCAATACTCTAACATGTTTTGAATGTTCCTTTTTTTTTTAAAAAAATATATTGGAAGTTTTGAAAATGTGTTTTCGCATAGATTTCTTAAACACAAATTATTTTCTTGCATTTCTGGATTTTACAACATGTTTGTAACACTCCAAAGGGTATTGGCCAATATTCGAAAAACTATAAAAATCTTATTTTGGGTAGGGAATTCATCTATTATTCACTGCTAATGTTTGGATAAAAAAAATCCTTAAAGGATGAATATCCAAAATATTATTGGGAGTAATAAATCCGCACACATCCTTGAAAGAAGCCTTGATTATAATCGAGGACATTTCAAAATTTCAAATTTTTGACTCCACGGTTTACGAGCCGTGAAAATATGAAATACTAAGGCAAAAGGAGGCTTTTAAAGCGCTTTGAATTTCCTTAGATTTCTAAATATTTGTCCTTCCTTCTTGCGATTTACGAGTCGCAAACTCTTGAAATACTAAGGGAAAGATGAGTTTTTACAGCACATGGAATCTCCATGGATTTCTATCCAAATAAATTTTATTTGAATCAAACCTAGAAAAATTGATGGGATTAGAAAACACCAACGCCATAGCAATTATAGAGCAAACCAAACACCAAGCAGCTTACCTTAGGTAGGGCGTACTAGGGGTGCTAATACCTTCCCTTTACGCAACCAGTCCCTTGCCTTAGAATCTCTGAAAGACCAGTTAGGGTTTCTAGTGACCAAAATACTAGGTGGCGACTCCAAAGAACCAAATCAGCAAAAAACAAAACGAAAAAATCGCCATCGAACGCCACACGGATTTTTCTGACGTGCGACAATTATCAAGCTAGATGTACTTTTTTTAGCAAGATAAAGATAAAGAAATCTAAATATAACTCTCATAGTAAATGAAATCTGTTCATACTAAGAATGACGAGTTTTTCCACCAAAAAGTACCCTTTCACTAATTTTCTCTCTCCTTTATAATTTTTCAATTAATCTTTCTCTCCTTTCTCAAACTCAAGAATTAAAATACAAGTAAAATAATTTTTTGTACCAAAAAGTTTAATTTCTAAACTAAAAGGGGCAAAAATGTTTTTTTGTCAAAATCACAAGGCAGAGAGGCGTTGATACAATTTGTTTTTTAAAGGCCTTTTATTTTCATGTCTCAATTCTGGTCTCTTTATTTTAAATTTTTCTCAAACAATATAATTGAATTCTTTTTCGTAAAGTGAAGCACCAAACCATTGGTGCGACTTTTTATTTAGTTCTAGATGCTCACATATGTTAATAAATATAAAAACATGTAGGATTTTAAGTTAATTTTTAATAAAGTAGAAATATAGGATTTTGTTTCAAATGTATTTCATTGCATCATGATTCTCTTAATTGGGGAATGTGAAACACAATAAATCTTAAAAAAATATGAACTAATAAACTGATAAAGAGTTGTTAATCAAATTATAAAATAAAATGATAATCATTTTCTTCTTCTTGTTTTTTTTTTTTTTTTATCTTAAAGGTTATTTTTTTCTTACCAAGAACAAATAATTCTTATTTTTATAAACACTTCATGTAAATAAAGTTTATTTATGTAAAACATAAAAGAAAGTATAGATGAATTGGAATAATTTCTTTGAGATATTAAACACATAAAAGATAAGTAAAAGATAACCACTATCTAAAAAAGACTAAATAAACTATCTAAAAATTTAGAAAGAAAAGGTATTAATTTAAATATAAATTCAAAAATTTATTAAAAAGTACAAATAAAAATATCAATTAAAAAACATAATTAGAAAAAAAAATTGGTCAGAGGCTTTTAGACCTACTAAGTCAAGCCCCTATTTTAAAAAAGGCTAGCTTACGAGAGCCTTATTTTTTTATTTGGAAATGCCCCAAATATTTTTGAAAAAAGATAAAGGGAAACGACATGTCACCTACTGAGACTTTCAAGTTCTCAACCATTGGAGGGGTGGCTAGAAAATCATCCAGGGTGTTTTTTGACCTAAAAATGCAAATTTAAACAAAGTTCACACCAAAACATCTAAATGATCCTTATGATGTAAAAAAACCAATAAAATAGCCAAAAAATCATAAAAGTTTTGGAAATCACAAGAGCAAAAAACACCTCAAATGAACTCTCTTCATCAAATAAACCCTATTACGACCAAAATCGATCATTTTTGTTGTGAAAATTAGTGCGAACTTAACATTGTAATCTAATGACTTTCTATCTCCTCTCTAGCTCTTTCAAACTAAGGAATGAAAAAAATAGAGAAACGAAGTTGTGGACCAAAAATAAAATGTGAGAAAACTTAAGGGAAGAAAAAGTCTTTATTTAAAAAGTAGGAGGACCAAAGTGAACTTTTGGCTTCAATCTTGAATCTACCACCCTTTTTTATGCTCCTTTTTTTTCACTTTGGTTATTTGTGTTTAAATTTTGCTCTTCCTTGATAAATTTACTCAAATTGTCTATCAACTTAGACCTATAAGAATAGGATGAAAAAAAACATTATGGCAATCTACAACACTGGTGAATAGTGATGTGAGAATAATATTTTACCCTTAAAGATTCTTATAAATATAAATATAATAAGAATACGTTCAAAAATAAAATCACAGAGTTCTCATCATAATAATAATACCTTTTTAATTTTTACCTCAATCAGGTAGCCTATAAGTTGATTTAATGATCCAAATCCTTTTCTAAATTAGCCCTCTGGTAAGGAAGGAAACTATTTATTCACCAATGTCCTTTTCCTTATTTAAAATAAAAATCAAATTCATTAAAATATTAATTATTGATTGCTAAGCCTGTGAAGGTTAGCCTGATAGTTAAGGGTACTGTCATAAAATTAAGTTTGCAAAATGAGGAAAGGGAAATTATTTCATATCTTTCATTAACATGAAGTCCAGTTAAATACAAAATGTAAGTAACTGCAAACTAGAAAATAAAGAGACATCTATTCCCACAATTAATAGCACTTAATAATCGAGGGTTTCCTAATGAATAAAAAAAACCAACAGTCTTCCTAATTGATAGGAATTTATTGAATTACAAAACGGCTAAAATCTTAACATCCTTAAACTGAATGCTATCTATGCAATCAGTTTAAAGAAAGGATTTGAACATACTCCAAGCAATCCACGCAACTTCTCAAATGCTTTCAGCTTGAGAGATTTAGTCAAGATATCTGCAACTTGATCTTCACTTCGACAATAAACCAGATCAATGATTTTTTCAGTTACAAGATTACGAAGAAAATGGTATCTCACATCTATATGTTTACTTCTTCCATGTAAAACTGGATTCCTGGAGAGTTTGATAGTTGAACTATTATCACAATGAATCACAGTAGGCTCATGTTGATAAAACTGTAATTCTTCAAGAATCCTTCTCAACCAAATTGCTTAACATGCAGAAGTTGCTGCAGCTACGAACTTTGCTTCAGTTGTGGACAGTGTAACAACTTGTTGCTTCTTTGATGCCCATGATATGGCACCTGAACCCATCATAAACACATGGCCAGATGTACTTCGCCTATCGTCTAAATCACCAGCATAATCGCTATCAGTGAAACCAGACAGAATAGATCCTTCATTTTTCTTGTAGAAAATACCGAAATCTGTGGTTCCTTTCAAGTAACGAAACACTCTTTTAGCAGCTTTGAGATGCAGCTCTGTTGGCTTTTCCATATACCTGCTAATCAGACACATTGCATACATAATATCAAGTCGGGTGGCTATCAAATACATTAAACTTCCAATAATTTGTTTGAAGTAAGTACTATCAATCCTCTCTCCATCAAGATCTCTTGAGAGCTTTAATCCTGGTTCAGTTGGAGTCCCGATTGGATTGCAATTCTCCATGTGAAACCTTTCTAAAACCTCTTGAGCATATTTCTTTTGCCCAATAAAGAATCCGGTGGCTATTTGTGCTACTTCTATACCAAGAAAATATTTAATCTTTCCCAAATCAGTCATGTCAAAATCAACCATCATAGAATTCTTAAAAGCAATATACATAGTCTCATCATTGCCTGTGAAGATAAGATCATCAACATATAAGCAAACTATCAGAATTTTACCTCCTTCTTTAATCTTGATGAATAGAGTGTGCTCATATGGACATTTGTTAAAACCTGCCTTTTCAAAGTATGCTTCTATACAATTGTACTAGGCTCGAGGTGCTTGTTTCAGCCCATATAAAGCCTTCTTCAATTTATAAACTTTATGTTCATCACCTTTTATCACATAACCGGGGGGCTACTCAATGTAAACTTGCTCAATTAGTTCACCATTAAGGAAGACCGATTTCACATCAAGTTGGAAAATAGGCCATGAGTTTTGTGCAGCTAATGAAACAACCAGTCAAATTGTATCTTGTCTTGCAACAGGTGCAAAAATCTCTTGATAATCAACTCCATACTCTTGATTGTAGCCTTTCACAACCAACCTTGCTTTGAACTTGTCAATTTCTCCTTTTTCATTCAACTTTGTCTTATAAATCCACTTTACACCAATTATTTTTTACCCTTCAAGAAGATCAGTTAACTCCTAAGTCTCATTCTTCTCTATAGCTTGGATCTCTGCATCCATGGCTCTTTTCCACTTTTCTTCTTTCACTGCTTCTGTAAACAACATAGGATCGGAGCTTGCAAATAAAGCAAAATGAGCAGTAGTATCTTCATCAGATAATTCATCTTCACTCATATAATCTGTCATCCAAGATGGTCTTTTCCTTTGCCATTGTGGTTCTAAGTTGGACGCCTGATTTTCATTTGGAATTGAAGCACTTGCTGAGAACGTTGGTGAGACTTCTTCAAGGGATTGACTAGGAAGCTGCAATTGTGATTCAGGCTCCTGACTTTCAAGAGGAGATTGCAAAAGCTATTTAATTTCTCCGCCAACTTCCTCTAGATCAATCAAACTTTGTTATTGTTCAATACTGCTCCAGTCCCATGTGTTTTCTTCATCAAATAGAACGTCTCGGTTGATGATTATTTTCTTGGTAATGGGATTATATAACCTGTACGCCTTAGATTCTTCACTAACCCCAATAAAGACACACTTCACACTTTTATCATCAAGCTTTGTTCTCCTTTTATCTGGGACATGTGCATATGCTATACACCGGAAGATTCTGAAGTGATTAACTGATGGCTTGACTTTACTCCAAGCTTCTTGTGGCGTTATGTTTTGTACAACAAGGGTAGGACTTCGGTTGAGTACATGAACACTCCAACTGACTGCTTCTGGCCAAAAAGTCTTTGGAATACTTTTTTTTACCAACATGCTTCGTACCATGTTCATAATCGTCTGATTCTTTCTTTCTGCCACGCCATTTTGTTGTGGTGTGTATACAGTAGTAAGTTGCCTGCATATTCCATGTAATTCACAAAAACTTGCAAAATTATGTGAGTTAAATTCACCACCACGATCCGTATGAAGGGTCTGAATATACTTGCCAAATTCCTTTTCGACACGAGCCTTAAAGCTTTTAAAAACAATAAAAGCTTCAGATTTATCTTGCAAAAAATAAACCCATGTTTTTCGACTATAATCATTAATAAAGGTAATGAAGTACCTTTTGTTTCCATTCGATGTTGGATTGATTGGTCCACAAATATCTAAATGAACCAATTGTAAGATTTGCTCAGCTCTCTATGCTTTTCCTTGTAGGAAAGAATCACGATGTTGCTTACCAACAATACAGTCTTCACACATTTCTGTGGGACAATTAATTTTACGTAGTCCTTCCACCATGTTTTTCTCATGTAAGGTTTTCAAGCCTTTGAAACTCAAATGACCATACCGAAGATGCCATAGCCATGTTGAATCTTGCACTTTAGTTGAGAAACACTTCTGGACTTCATCCTGAATGTGCAGAGGGAACATACGATTGGTTGTCATTTTTGCTTCTGCTATTAGGCCCTTCTCTGGATGATGAATTTGACACCGGCTTTATTGGATGATGATGATATAACCCCTTTCTTGCAGTTGGCCCATACTAATGAGATTACTTTTCAAATCTGGGACATAAAACACACTAG